>JANIMX020000468.1:3815-30161 GCA_024582655.2 Erythroxylum kunthianum | reverse complement strand
ATCTTGAACTGTAGAAAAATGCATGGACAACTCTCTCTCTCTCTCACACACACACACACACACAAGCACAAGCACAAGCACACACTCATACCCACACACACACATATGCACACACATAGAAATGCTCATATGCATGCATAAATTAGCAATTGCCAAATATTACTGAAAAGATGATAACCAGTCACTCCCCTTTATTTCAGTGGTTCTAAATGTAACTGGACCCGAATGAAGACAAATTGATGTAAGAAAATTTAGATGGAAATTCCAATGGCAAAACAATAGTAGAAGTTTTAGGCCATTACCTCTCTGTATTCAGGCATCAAGTACTGCAAACACCGCTGAGCAACATGGTTACCATTCATGTTTTTAATCAAAGTTACTATACCAGGCTTCAGCGAGGAGACAATGATCGAAAACTGCTCAGCAGTCTTGAGGGTTTCAATAACCTTTTGAACAGCTCGGGTCCTGCATTTAGGAGAGTAGTTTAGAGATGACAAAAACTAAAGATCTATGCCATGTTGATTCCACTATTAAGTTCACATAAAATTGTGCCCATTTATACATGGGAGCAGAGACACACACACACACACACACACACATAGAGAGAGAGAGCTAACCCATGCATATCACATGAAATTCTAATAAGCTCCCCCGGTTTTCTTGTAATGGCACAAAGTAGCTGTATTCGTTGATCCTCATCACATACTTCAAGTAGCTTCTGCACTAGGTAATTTCCAAAAGGATCTGTCATCAACTCAACCATGTGGTCAATTATCTCTAGGAAAATCTTTTCAATATCCTCTGTTGAGGCCTCAGAAAATTTTCTTTGCAAAAAGCGACAACCATGTTGGTCCTTGGCCATGAGATATATTCTACCTGTTACTTCATCCATGGTGTTATATTTCTGAGGCTGGGGCCAAGAACTACCATTTTTGTGAAGTGTAATCTCGGGAGACAAGTTAAATGAACTTAAATGATCCAGCTGAAAGCATCCAGCACTAGAAGAACGTAGGTTAGGCTGGAGACAGCGATTTGACAGAAATTTCTCATTCTGGTTGAGAGGAACAAATGATTCATCTCGTTCTGCTGGACCAAACTTTGCAGTTTTGAATGTGTTCAGCCCCTGGGATCTTGTAAGAATTTTGTCAGGGGAAGTATGTTTTCCAACTTTATCCACAATATGAATAGCATGCAGTGTGGGGTTTAAACCCCTTGTTGCTGCACAATTGTTCCAATATGGTTCTGGATTAGATTGTTGAGATTGATGACACAGAGGAAGCTCAAAAGATGATTGCCTCACATTCTGACTCATTATCTTGCTAGCAACAGTGCTAGTTGTTTGGATATGATGTTTAGCCTCACATCCCTGATTGCGCAGTTGCTGCAGATACAGAAACTGTTGTTGCATACTGTGATATTGTTCCTCCTCAATATTCCTCCACCAGATACGGGGTTGATTTAATTGCTGCGAGTGTAGGTAAGGAACAGCAGGTTGCAAATCCGGAAAGTAATGCTGTTGATTAGACATCCAAGGATACTCAACACCAGGGACAGCTAAATTAGGAAGATATTGAAAACTCTTGCTTTCATGGGCTATAGGCAAGGCGGTTGAAAAACTTTCAACCAGCTGAGGCTGACAATAACCAATAGACATCTGCTTCAGTTCAAGAGTATCCGACTTGAACAAATTTGTGTTTCCATCTCCCACTTTTTTCATGTTAAATTCATCAAAACTGTGAGGTTCTGCTGATCGAAAAGTGCGGGTGACCATCACAGGCATGTTTGTATTATAAAGTGAATTTTTTGTGCAGTTAGTGTACAGGCAATCTAGCAAGATAGCACAAGCTCGTGAGGAATTATGATTGGCCAAAGAACTTGCATCACTTAAATTTAGTTCAGCAAATGTCGACGTTAACAATTGGTCACCAGGTAACGTTTCTTGCTCCTCTTTGACCCTCCTGGCTGGAGATCCTTGAGCATTTTTAACTGACAGTGCTCTGTCATCAAGGCTCCCATTTCTATTAAGTTTTTCAGTCAAGCTACCATTTAAAGATGCAAGCCTAGGTCCAGTTTCCTCCAAATGTGAATTCCCAGAAGTGGCATTGGGTATCTCTCCTAGAAGCTTTTCAAATTCATCAAACTCAAGTTCATTTCTTTGATCTTCCATTTACAAAATGGAGAAGTGCCACAATTCCCTTTCTGCCAAACTAGTTAAATGTCTACGAAGCAGAGCAATGCAGTGCAGGAAAAATTCTGAAACATAAGAAATGGTCATTAGCAAAACCATATCAAAGCAACCAAGTAATGGACTCTGTCAGCCAAAATACGCAAACACATAAATTGACACCTTCGCTTCTAGCATGATCAGAAGAAACAGTGCAATTATAGAACTACATTATCGAACAATTAGCTGAAACATATTCAAGTTTGTTGAAATGCCATACAAGAACCGTACTAAGTTGATATAAGAAAGATTCATCTTAGAATCAGTCAGCACCACAAGGATTTTACTCGAGAAAATCAATCGATTACAACTACTACAGTTCAAAAGAGCGGGCGGATGTCATTCCAAAGCCTTGATCATCATCATCAAAATGATCAGACCATGTCAAAGAACATTTTCCTCGATTTCTACGTTCCCCAGAATGACAAAAAAAGGGAAGCTATGAACAAAATACCAGAGAAATCTCATAATCGAGAAAGAATTCAAGTAAAGGCAACAATTCAAAGACATACCAAAATCCAGAAAATCAGAATCGTGATCATCAGAGACAAAAACTGAAAAAAAGGAAAACGAAAGATTGAATTTTGACGAGACTCCTTAACCAAACAGCACAAACAAAAGAAACCCAATTGAACAAACAGCAAAAGATAGCAATGTGGAAGGATAGGAAGAGTTAAGGCATACCAGTGAGAAAGGTGTCATTAGAGAGAGCAAAGGCAGAGTAGAGAACTTTCTTTTGTTTCTTAACTTAATACACAGAAACAACTGAAAGAGAAATGCAAAGAGAGTGTTGGTAAGGTCAGGGAGAGAGGCGGCGTGAAGAAGAGGTTTTCATTTCATTAGGACTCGTAAAGAGACAGAGAGACACAGCATAGAGAGATTGCAAAGGAATGAAAACATTTGGCCTTTGGCTTTATATAACTATTGATTGTATGTATGTAAAGTACAAGACCTTGACCTTAACAAAAAGCACCAACTTGGAACACTTACCTTAAACTCTCAGCCCAAACTCCAACACTTTGGTCACACCAATCATCCTCATGCATGGTACCAATGTCTTCTTCTTCTTCTTCTTATTATAATATATGGGACCACCGACTTTCTCAAGCCATTATAATAATAAGAATAATGTTCTTACACATTCACTTTCTTTTTCTTTCAGCACAAAGAAGCTTGTAAACCTGAATTCTAAACAATATTGGAATGTACAGGTCGTTCGAACCATATAAATATTTAATGAAGATAAATTAAAATACTTAGCAACTTAAAAATTCAAAGTTTTGGCTATAAGAACTTTTGTTATGGTAAAGATTAGATGGCAAATTTAGTTTTAAGCTTTTTATAATGACTTCTTGATAGCAATGCAATGGAATGGCATAGTAACTTCCATTGAGGAAGTAACCAATGAAGAAGCACAACTGTAGATACGACCATGTTTTGATCTTACAACACCGTATTTCACGACACAACCAAGACTGCACTTTGATCTTACAACACTGTTTTGCACGATCCAACCATGTTTCGATCGTCCAACACCTTTTTGCACGATTATATTAGCTGTTAAAATAACAGATTAACTGACTTTTGGTAAGTAACATATTTTCTTTCAACTCTTTCTAAATTTCTGGTAAGCATTCTTGTTACTATCAGTTGAATGATCTGGGACAGAAGGTGAAGGAAAATCCTAGAGACCAGATTCATGAACTGGAAGTGAAGCTTGAAGTGATGAATTCTACAGACTGCATCAGCCGAGTAATCAAAGGGGGTCCAGTAGGGAAAGTCCATAATCGCATCATATAGGGATCACTTCTGGTCATCTGCTACGTTCAACATACCAGCAGCAGAAAAAAGACTCATGCTTCATACTAATGTGAACTTACACTAAATGATTAAACCACATACCATTTGGTCAGGAGAATCAAAACATGGCAGAAGCATTGCTGTTTACTTTTCATAACCATTTTAACTAGAAAAAAAATGTTCAAAATTCAATTGCAGTTGTACAAACAATTGCAATGCTGATCTGACAGCCGTATCCCAACAAGTTCTATGATCGCTGGAATGTATGATTTCAAAAGATCCAACACACGTTTATGCTATTTAATCTCATCCAATTTACATACTTGGAGAAAACAGCAAGTTATCCTTCTATGGAGGCCCCTGATCTTGCTTAGGTTCCTTATCCAACACTGCTCATCGTCCTTAATAAGGATACCCTGAGAAAAACATAGGAACAGAGAACTCAGTACCTAAACATCAAACGATGATCTTAAGAGATGAAGAGTAAACGACATAGCCACTACATAGTACAGTACAAACCTGAATTGTCCATGGGATTGCCAGCAGGCACTCGCTCAGGCTCCTTGATCTCAACAACTACACAATCAGACATTAAGAAAGTCTTCGCCACGGAAGAAGCATGCTCCAGGCAACATCTTACCACCTGAAAGAAAGATTAAGCAACTTCTCAAAGCTTGCATGGAATAAACACAGAATTGAGTAATTACATACATATCTAAAATCCTATTGTTTGTGTGCAATTCCATGCAGCTTCCAAACAAGAATAGGATAACGAAAACAAATGGACCAATATACATCTCCGACTCCAATATGAATATCTAAATCAGATCACTCACCTTGGTTGGGTCAATGATTCCTGCAGCCATTAGATCTTCATAGTTTCCAGTTGCTGCATTATATCCAAATCTAGGATTGTCACTGGAGAGCACCTGTAAAAAACGATCATAAACTTTAATCACTATTGATCCAACAATAGAACCGTTCTTCAACTATGATAAAGGCAACTACAGACCTTCTCACTGACAACACTTCCATTAACACCAGCATTCTTGGCAATTAATTTAAGAGGATAGATCAGAGCTCTCTTTACAATGTCCGCTCCAACCTGTGACCAAGGACAAGCAATTTAGAAGCACACCCTGCAGATAGAAATTGAACAAGCTGGCACTTATTGATGCTTGTGAAGAAACAGCACAATTTCATGTAAATCACCTTTTCTTCATCATTGTTAAAGCTATCCTTGATGGCATCCACCTTTGATGCAAGTCTCAATAGAGTGCATCCACCACCAACCACAATACCTTCCTCAACAGCTGCCTGAAAAAATCATTCAGATTACAATAACTAAGCGCTCTCTGGAATTTACCTTGGGTAGGCAAGAATAGAGAACCGTATTGTCGAGATAGATCACCTTTGTTGCATTAAGTGCATCTTCAACTCTAAGCTTCTTTTCCTTGAGCTCTGTTTCAGTTTGTGCTCCAACCTTCAACCATTAAAACAAATTTCATTAAAAAAAAGCAGAGTCCACAGAAATTATAAACCACAACTTAAATTTGTACAAAATTGTCACCTGTATCACCGCAACACCGCCAGACAGCTTTGCAATCCTTTCATTGAGTTTTTCCCTTTCATAATCTTGTTCTGCAGCCTGCATTTCCCATTAATCATTATTACACTATCAATAATCAATAGAAATACAAAGAAAGCGGAAAATAGTAACAAGACTGTCCATATCTTTTACTCTAGAATAAGAGGAAGAAAGTCCTACATCTATAAGATTCCTGATTTGAGCCACTCTCTTGTTTACAGCTTCTTGGGTGCTGCCATCTCCCACAATTGTAGTTGTATCCTTGGTTAGGACAACTTTAGAAGCATGACCCAGGACCTCCTTACCAACTTTTTCCAAGGCAAGCCCCACCTCATCCCTGACTACAATGCCTGTAAGAAAACAAGATACAATATCAGCAAAAAGATCAGGAAACAATAACAAATGATCACATTCCTAGTCAACAAAGACCAGCAGACAAACAAGGGAAAACTTAGAGATTGGCTTGTGCTAACCTCCAGTTAGAATAGCAATATCATCAAGATATTGGCTCTTTCGCTCTCCAAAACCAGGAGCTTTAAGAGCTGCAAGCTTCAAAGCACCCCTTAGCTTATTTACAACAAGAGTTGCTAATGCCTCTTGCTCAATGTCTTCAGCGATTATCACAATAGGGTATCCACCTCTAATTGCATCCTCCAATATGTTGATTAGATCCCTTGCATTTGTAATTTTCTTATCAACAAGAAGCAACTGGAGAGAAAAAAGTATATTAGCATCAATTTACCAGAAATAAACTTCTGTTCAGGTGTTCTTAAAACCACACAGACCTTGCAGTTTTCATATTCAACTGCCATTTTCTCACTATCGGTAACAAAGTAAGGTGAGATGTAGCCGCGATCAAACTGCATCCCCTCAACAACATAGAGGCTGTTTTCAGCACTTTTTCCCTCTTCAAGGGTAACCACTCCCTTACGGCCCACCTTGCTCAAGGCCTCAGCTATCATGTTGCCAACCTCGTAGTTGTTACCAGCACTAACAGCAGCTACATCTGCAAGCTCACTGTCCTCAACCTGCAATGACATACCAAATAGTTTGCATCAAATACGGACATAACATTATTTGACAAATTACGCCATCCCCAAAAGAACAATTCCATTACCTCTTTTGACATTGACCTGAGTTCAGTCACTAAAGCCTTTGAGGTTTTCTCTATGCCTCTAGTAATTAACACAGGGTTTGCACCAGCAGCCACAACCTGGCAAATGAAACCTCAATATTAGATGAATAATAGTGTCAAAAAATCTCCAAAGAAAAGACTAGTATAGAATGTAGATAGTAGCACAGACCTTTACACCTTCAGCAATAAGGCCTTGGGCAAGAACAACAGATGTAGTAGTCCCATCACCAGCCAAGTCATTTGTCTTAGCAGCAGCCTGTCTAACTAACTTAGCACCAATGTTCTCGACGGGATCCTCCAATTCAACCTAAGAACTCCAATAAAGCAGTAACTACTTTAATATTCAACTAATGCAATAAACCAGAAGAGGAGAAGACACCACATTAGATAAAATGAACAGAAAAACCACCACAAGAGATGTTAAATTTGCAATGTTGAATGGAGTAACATAGCTGTGATTACCCAAATGAAGTTCTGATAGACTAAGATACAAAGATATTCAATTGAAATTGAAGACTGCAACTTGGTAATAAGAAACAGAATATGGTTGGTTTTCTTCAACTTAAATGTGTAGTCTTCTACAAGTTGCATGAACAACTCAAAATAAGGAAAAATTACCTCCTTAGCAACAGTGACACCATCATTAACAATCTTAGGTGAGCCATATTTGCTTTCTAAGACAACATTTCGGCCTTTAGGTCCAAGTGTAACCCCAACTAGATCTGCAAGCTTGTTGACACCAGTCTGGGAGGAGAAAAGAAAAAAAGAACAAAGCTTGAAACAGATGATGACAGTTATAGCACAAAGAATGCGGCTACATTGGGCAATCAAAATGCTTACTTGCAGTTTCTTAATAGCAGAACCGTCCTTGTTGAAATGTAAGTCCTTCGCCATAGAACAAATCTTAGTGGAGCTTGATCTAGGTAGGACAACATTATGCTTCCTACCAAAAGAGCTTCCAGAAATGGAGGACAAAGATGACAACTTTTTGACACGAGTGTTTGGATTTGGAGCAGCCACCAAGGACCCAACTGAAGGCATGGAAGTGAAGGTTGATGCCATGGATGCTCTGAAACTAGAGCAGAGCAACTGATGAGTTAAACTTAAAAACACAAGATAAAATCATTCAGTAGAGTGAAAGGAAGTGAGATAAAATCAGGAACAAAATCAAGAAAGGATTTTGATAGATAAAATCAAAAGCAAGCAACTATTCAACAAACCCACCAAGAAAAGAGAAGAATTCAACCACGAAATGAGGAGCTAACCTCAAAACAGAGGAAAAGATGAAAAAATGCTAACGGGGCAGGTAGGGTTTAGAAGGAGGAGGAGGATTTAGTAGTACTCTTGAACCTTCCACTAAATCTGGACCCTTGATCCTATTCAGTAGACCGTCTTCTTTCCTCTTTTTTTCTTTTGTTTTATATAATAAAAGTGGTACGATGATTGCTTGTCTGTTTCTTGCACAAGTGAAAAACAAAAGGATTCTTTTTTTCTTGACAAAAAAAAAATCGATTCTTTTTAATGGGTATGGGCTCTTCCAAATCCTTTGGGCTTTTCTTGTCGTCTTTAAGCTTCACTAACTTGCAAGTGGAAGACTTGAAGATGACGAAGAACCACGTTACTACTGTATGTGTAGCTTTAGTGTTCTGTTTAATCTCCAAAAGAACATAACATTTGATGCTTGTACAAAATGATTAATATAACGTTGGTCTGACAGTAAAAAGAGACAGCAAATTCTATTAAGAGTAAGAGGCATTTCATATATAACTGAAGAGAAGTAGAAGTTGCAGCAGTAGCAGCAGAGCGTTTATAACCAGTAATGGCTGAGGGTTGAATCTAACTAATGCAAAAAAAAAACAAAAACAAAAAAAAAAAACTAGAAGATATAAACAAGAAAACAAAACTCTTCTTAAGTTATAGAGCGTAGTGAAGCTTCTTTATCTGATACCACTTGAACTTCATGTGTAATCACAGTAATTGTAGTTTTTTGGTCTTCATCACCAACTTGCAAAGGCTCCAAAGAATCCACAATGTCTCGCATTAGAGGCCTTGCTTTTGGATTTCTGTTCAAGCAGTGATAAGCTAACATTGCAGCCTTATGGACTCCTTTAATTGGATAATCTCCTTCTAACCTTGGATCAGCTATGTTGAGCAGTTTCTTCTTCTCTTTCAGCAAAGGAAGAGCCCAATCTGCCAAGTTCTGCTCTCTTGCTGGTCTGGATTTGTCCAAAGATTTCCTTCCTGTCAGAAGTTCAAGTAGAACAACACCAAAGCTGTATACATCACTTCTTGGTGTCAGATGGCCTGCACTCAAGAGTATCATCAGGCAAGGATTTGTTTGTCAGCTTCTTTTCCAGTTCATATGGAGATATATATATATATATATATATATGGACAACAATTACTATCTACTTGCTTTCAAGTGTATATTCATTACATATAGCTTATTCAAGGATAAATCACATTGAGGGTACAGGCTTCAAAACCCTCCTGACGAATACTAGTGATGACACAGACATACTTAAGGACCATTGAGGAGGGTACAACTTGCCTGTCATAATATATTCAGGTGCCGCATATCCATAAGTTCCCATTATGCGAGTGGAAACGTGAGTTTTGTCTCCCATTGGTCCATCTTTTGCGAGACCGAAGTCGGAGAGCTTTGCATTGTACTCCTGTTTATGTATAACAAAAAATCATTAACTGTAGTCTCACTCAAGTTTTGATGAGACCAAATAATGAGATGTGTATGTGCATATATATATGTTTCTCCATAAATTGGGAAATAGTATCTTATGTCTCTACAGAAGAAACGAATCGTCTAAGATTCATGAGGTGAATGCAAAAACCACTCAGCAGCACAGTTAAAACCTAAAAGGGACTTGAACCAGTAATAAGTTCTTGTTGCTCACAACTGATGCATTATGAAGAGTTGTTTGCTAAAGTCAAGAGTGATCTTCATAATTTCTCCATGAGTATCTTGTAAACGCGAAGTTAACAGGAAGCAAAAGGCTTCTCCTTAGTTATGAAGTTTGTACGTTCTAACATGGAGAGATAAAGAAAGGAGGCGTGTTGGCTTTCAATGAACTCACCAGGTCTAGTAGAATATTAGATGTCTTAAAATCTCTATAGATTACAGGTTTTTCAGCTTCATGGAGAAAGGCGAGTCCTTTTGCAGCACCAAATGCAATCTTCATCCTAACAGACCATGGGAGAGGATGCAATACTCCTGCAATAGAAGTCACAAGTAGAGATTTATCCAAGGAAAAAGAGACACAAAGGTGAAAAGCAGAGAGCCTGGTCCGATCTATAATGTTTGACAAATTTGGATAATTTAAATATGTTGGGGGCAGAATTCTATCATAAACAACAGCCTGAAGATCTCTGCATATATCATTAGCAGAATTGCACGTTTGCACAAAAACTCCAAGCACGTTCCAAGAGGCAATAAACATAAATTATTCGGGATTATTCCTATTCAAAAGAACGATCTTTAGATTGTTGTGCATCTCATTTAATTCAATGTGCCAAATTTCGAGCACTTCTCCTTTCTAAACTCAACATCCTTGAAAGTGAAATCTAATAAAGGCTGCTGCTAGACGTCACTCTGTTTTTTTTTTTCACTTTCTTTCAATTGCATTTGGGTCCAGAATAAAGTATTATCACACAAGAGAATACATACCATCAAATGCCAATATTCTAACTTTTTCAATCTAATTACACCAGCAATGACTTTAGCTCTTGCCCTTCTGTGAATCTAAGTTTGCAGTAGATCCATTGAAGGAAGGGACGGAGGTAAGGTCCTTCAATTCATAAAATTCCATTCTTCTAAACCATTGACTATTATTCTCTTGTTCATGACTTTTGTAGATTTTACCTTTCTATTGCTCCCATGAGTAGCTTTTAAGCAACTACTGAGTAACAAGGGCTCTACAAGTCATAATTACCTACAGTTTGAGCAGAAAGTTAATGAGCACTTACGAGAGAATAGATTGTTTTCCACACTACCCCGAGCCATATATTCATAGACGAGAACTCGATGTTCGTCTTCGCAGCAGTATCCAATCAATTTGACCAAATTTGGATGAGAAAGTTGGCCCAAAAATATGACTTCTGCCTAATAATACTCAAAATACATGGAGTAAGAGAAGAACATATATGCATTGGGTATGTCTTATTAATGACATTAGTTTTTAAGCAGAAATACAAAAAAGGAATAAGATCAAAGTATTACCAGCCATTCTCTGTGGCCTTGATAGCTGTTATCACCATCATGGACCTTGACAGCAACTGGAAGTGGCTCAACTCCTTCTCTTAGATCCTCATTAATGAACCCCTTATACACGCAGCCAAATCCTCCTCCCCCCAACACACGGTCATGCCTAAAGTTTCCAGTGATCACTTTTAATTCATCAAAAGTAAATGCAGTCAATGGATTTGCAGCCAAGTCTCGACGGAGGTCTTCTACTTCTTCAGGATTTGAAGGTAACTTTCTGTCATCCTTCTCTGGTTTCCCTGATGAATGTTGATCTTTCGGTGACTAATATATAACAAAGTTCAGTATAGAGCTGTATAGCACATGAAGTTCTGAATTTCATAGCATAATAGGGCCTTCAAAATCATTTGCAGTTGAATGTTATCTGGACAGGAATAACCATATCCAGAAGAACTAAGAAGTTAATTTGACTTGTTTTAAAGAAACAGAGTAAGCCATGTTTGTTAAACAAAGAAATAAAAAGAGATGAATATTCATCATATAATATAAAAAGTAAAAAGGTTAAGATAAGCATCAGCCCACAACTATTGGAAGTGTTCACTTTCCACATAAGAGAGGGAATAAAAAGGTCACCACCTTTCGAAGTGGGAAAAACCTAACAATGAATGAAAAGCTGCATCTTTTTCGATTGTTTCATTATTTGAAGTTGCAGAAACTAGACAAACTCGATTCTTGTCTAATCAGTATTTTCTATTCTGATTTATGCGAAAAGACACAAGAACAAAGAGACTGAGAAACAGGAGAAAAGCAAGGAAAAAAGAGAGAATTTACAGAAGATTATGTATTGTATAATATTATAAAAGAATTAGTCATCAAGATCAAACTTTTGTCTCTAGAAATTAGAAAAAACCTCTGGTACCAAGCTAAAAGTTAAATCTTCAGACCAGAAATTCTAAAATAGAGAAAAACAGGGTATGAACCATCCATGCAAAATCATGCTTGTTTTTAGGTTACTGTAATGGATATCAACCAGAGAAAACAGGGTATGAACACCAAGCTTCGTAATAACACGAAAGATGAAACCAACCAGGCTTTGCATTAGCAGAGACTCTGTGAACTGAAGGCTCCATTCCACACCAACAATTTCCCATTATTACAGAAGAACAGGAACAAGCACAAAAGAAGTCTAATTTCACCACCACCAGAAGCAACAACAACAATCCATCACTTGGAAGAAACGACACCTAATGTAGAAAAATGGGACGAATTCAAGTCGAAATAAGTGAGGAAAAACAATTCCAGAAACCACGTTATCTTCTATGAAAATGAGAGGCTTGAAGCAAAAGGGTTAATGAGAGAGAAAGCAAGGGAGAAAATTTTTGTTGTTGGTATGGTGGGAATGATATGAATGATGAGTTTTTGAGTGTTGAAGTGGGGCTAGCTAGTGCTTCGGCTATGGCGGAGGTGGGCCCACCAAAGAGGCATTGGTTTCTTCCCCATCGATGTTTCTGTAAAAATACAAAAATCAAAAAACGTGTTAGGCTTTTGTAGTTCTCTTTTAGTGCGCATTTTAATCCCCCCACCAATCTCTTTCCATCACACTCATCTTCTCTTCTTCTGCTAAAACCATTTATTATTATTATAAAAAACTCACGTTTACAAGAAACTCAGCAACTACTTTACCTACCATCTTTTCTTCATGTATTATCAATAAACTCCATCACTACTTGAGAAAATCATCTCTTCTGATCATAAAACAACAACTGTAATTAACCATACAAGTAAATCTGATGTGGGCATTACCAAGTTTCGATTTTTAGGTGATTAAACTCGAAGAGATCAGATCTTTGTGTTCTCTTTGGAAAACAAGGACAAACGACAACAAAGTACGACAGAAGTATCACTTTTGGTCCTCTCTGGAAACAGGTGTTTTACTTATCAGGACAAGAAAACCAAAACTTCATTTTTTCTAAACTTAAATATTGAACACCAGTCTTGAGAAGCCTTGTTATCTTACTATTTATTCATTATACTTTTCTTCTGAATATAGTTAATTTAATAAGAAGAAAAAAACAGGTGTTTGAAACCAAGAGAGTGATTAGAGATGAGCATAAAGTTGTAATTTTAATGGCCTACAAAGAATCATGGGTATTAATATGTCAACTCATGGAAGCAATACCAAACAGTCGGTAAAGTGCACTTGCCCCTCATCCTGAGTACGATGATGATGATGATGACGTGTTAAGCCATCATATTATTTAAGGACCAAGGCTATATTGAAGTAAAAATTCATACAACTTTTTTTGATACCATTCCCAAATCCGGTTCTGCAAGTGTCATTAGTTTGAACACATTGAGAAAGGCAGTACAGAAGAACAGGAAAAAGGTTCATGTGGGTTTTAATAACTTCCACTGCCAAACTTGAACCAATGAGTAGAGAATTGAACAGAAGTGGAAAAAGAACACACGCGTGAACTGGACAGGAATAGCCTCTTACTCAAATGCTGTTGGTTATACGAAAAACATTCAAGTGTGCAAGCAGCAGCAAAATTGAATTGTGTTCCATATCAAAGTTTGTGTGTGTGCATATCTGTACCAAATAGTAAAATTAGTGCAAGAACAGTTCTCATACACTGTTTCTGAAAGATCAATCTCCTTAAAGCTAAATTACCAATAAAATGAATAACCTGGTAACTAGGAATGCTAATGAGCTAGTCAAAGAATTATTATCTGTTTCTTTCTGACTTTGACATATAGAGGAAACAAAATCTGTCACTCTCTTTGTCTTTGTGGATTCAACACAGAACTTGGAATGTTAGTCAACCGCGGGTCCAATCTCATCCCACGTCTGACTATGTGTCCTTGCTTTGTTTCTGGAATAGAAAAGCCCTGGAAGATGAGAAGACGTATTTTGATAAGGATGGATATGAAAGGACAAGCTGAACTCCACTTGGTTGCTGTGTCTTTGAACCCGCCAAACCAACCAAACCAAACCAAATGCCAAGTCAAAAATTGTCACTTTCTGCAGATACTAATGCTTTACAACTAATAGCAACTGATATAATAATGACTTTAAGCTATTTATCTATGTATCTATCTATCTTAGGTGATTAAAGGTCGAGTAATATACAAGCTTCTGTTGATCATAATCATCATCATAATTCGTTGGTATATCCTCCACAAACTAAACTAAAGCCAACTCTGTCAGTATCTTCTCTGGTTACATATAATGGCAATTAAGATGGATAACCAGATAGATAGGTAGATAGTTAATTGGGAAGTATAATTGATCATGATCATAACGTAATGCCTATAACAAAAATGATTTTATGTTAGTTTTGATCGAACCACATGATTACCATCAGTGAATTTCACATTATAGCCCATAGTAGAAAAATTAATTAATTTACTGATACTCTTAAAAGACAATAATGAGAATACTGATACTCTTAAAAGACAATAATGGCTTCTCATCTTGACTTGACACTTATTGTACAGATAATTAGATGGTAATACTGGAGTATTATCATTGTTAATCTTTCACTAGATGATTATAAATACTGGTTTTGGTACATTGCAGATGAACTAGGTACAATTATAAACTACCTTTTCACTAATACTATACCTAAATGCATCTTGTTGGAAGGTCAATCATTTCATCCAATGGTTGATTCTCAACTTGGTCCCTCCCATTCCAAGATGGTCATATGCTTATTTCAGGATCCATAATCAATGGCTTGGAACTGGGACCAAATAAGCTTTTGCTTTCTTGACATATTTCACGCTTTGCTTTGCATGGCCACAAATTCCATGCAAGTCAGAGAAGAAGAACACATTTTTCTTCTGCTATTGTACATTATAACCTAATTATGTACAATACTAATCCTATCTACATAAATGAAATACTAATCCTATCTGCATAAATGACTTGACTTCATTCAGACCTATACCTGATATAATCTTTCACATGCAATCCCTGAAATAATCTTTCTTTGGCTAGGGATAAATTGCAGAATGAACTACCTGCAGATTATCATGTACAGTTGTTCTTACTTAATTTTGACAAGGAGGGTAGGTATCTGTTCGTCCATTTCTGCTTTCTAAGTGTAAAGGAGTGCATATGTATGCACTACTAACATTAGAATAGAATGATTTGCCAAGCTCTCGTAGCACCAAAAGTAAGTTTATACATATCCAATAAGTTCCATTTTTCTACTTGTATAATTACTGTTTGTTTTACTATTGAGTGATATTAACTGGAGTAGTCATCAAATCAATTCAACCAAATCATCCATCAGACTATTATAATGTCCCCAGGACAGATTTTTTTTTTCTCTGTTGCACTACATTTCCTGCTTACCAAAGCAAACAAGGTACTTTAGTTGAATCAAATTATGATGATTCAGAGCATAACATAATGGATTTATGAGAAAAACAATCTGAATCCAATCAACAAAGCAATTTTTCTTTTTTTGCAGTTCTTCATATAGAGCAGGTTCAATGATGCAAGTTCTAGAGTGTGTAAGGTAAAACTTGAATTGTAAGTTCTTGAGTGAGGCCCTTGATTATGAACTTGTGATTATGCAAAGAGATTGAAACTCAATTTACGCAACGATTTAGTGAATCGATGGGTTTTAGTAGGTTTGATCATTGCTTTAATTTCTTTGTAAAGTTATATGAATATTTTTTCAGCAGACTGGCTTTTAGTTGCTAATGTCTAGCTACTTAAGTTTGCAGACAGGTTTATACATTAACCTTTAATCTGTGATCCTACAAGAGATGTATTTGTGTAGCTTCAGAGGTTTATACATTAACCTTTAAACTGTGATCCTACAAGAAAAACTTAAAATTTCTAACCAAGAGATGTATTTGTGCAGACTTGAAGCATTATAAGGGGTTTTACATTGTGACTGCTCTTGTCTGGTTAGTATAGTTTGTAGTGAAGATTTCATAAGAAAGACATTGCAGCTTAAGTTTCATACAACCTGGAATACCAATACCAAGATTCTTGTGTCACCAGAAAAAGAAAATGAAGCTATCATCTTTGTAGACCAAAAAATTATCACAAGGAAAAGAAGGAAGGTGGAGAGTGGAGACATAGTATTCTGAAGAATGATTGAAGTCACATGCATTTCTCTTGGTTGTATTTATGGTATATGATGGAGTTTTATGTAGGTATAATTTCTACCTGATCTAATGCTTATATAGTACACTACACCAAGAACATATTGAATTGAACTTCCATAGCTAGAGCTAGCTAGCTTTGAAGGGAAAGGATCATCATAGGACTTACAGAAGTTATGTCAGTATTATTATTTATTTATTTTTGCAGCTTTGAAAGACTTTGAACACACGCAACTTTACCATCGAATTGAATCCTTCTTTTCAAATCATAAGTCAGCCTCCTGGAGCACTATTTAATCCCCAACAATCCATGTGGTTCTTTCATGGCAGACATGGCTAGATATCTTCAATGTTTTGGGGGCCTATTTCTCTGTCTTTCACTTTGTTTTACTCACTCCATGTCCAACTCTCATGTGAAGTTCTTTAGCTTTGCCCCAGCAGCAATCTTAGTCATGATTTCTTCTCTCTGTAACTTCCATATTCGTCTTTTCTTTTGCAGGTTTACATCGTTTATCTAGGACTAAACCATTTTAGTGATCCAATCATCACTTCAATGTCTCATATCCAACTCCTCTCTAATGTCTTTGAAGGGTGTGCTTTATCTTCTTTGCCCTATTTGTTTGTCATCATTACATAGCATCTTAGGAATTCATTGATTGTTCTCTTTGCAATTTCTCCTTTAGTGAAGAAGAAGCTAAGCAATCCATGCTCTACAGCTACAAGTATAGTTTCTCTGGTTTTGCAGCAAAAGTCAGTTCAGTACAAGCAGCTTCCTTGGCCAGTAAGAAATTAGAATTTATAATAGTTTACATTTTGCACACATTTGTTCTTCAGGATGATTCTTGGCAATAGCTTAAATTGAGGGTGTTGTGACAAGAAGATAGGAATTGTATGCAGACATAACAGGAGTTGTATCAGTATTCAGAAGCAAGACACTGAAATTGCACACAACAAGAAGCTGGGACTTCTTAGGACTCACCTTGGGAAGCAGAGGCAGAAGCAGAAACAGTGCAGTACCTCCATTGCAGCTGAAGTTTGGTGATGAAATTGTCGTTGGGATC
The DNA here is from genome assembly GCA_024582655.2 of Erythroxylum kunthianum. Classification (NCBI taxonomy): domain Eukaryota; kingdom Viridiplantae; phylum Streptophyta; class Magnoliopsida; order Malpighiales; family Erythroxylaceae; genus Erythroxylum; species Erythroxylum kunthianum. Next base: position 13,013 of record JANIMX020000468.1, on the reverse strand, counting down.
TTTGATACAGGTCTTGCAGTTTCATTCTTGAACCTCAAAAAAGTGATTAAGCTGTACTTTTTGTAGTACGTACCATCTCATTGGTTTGAATGTGTGACGGTAATGTATAAGGTATATGGCCGGAATCTCCGAGTTTCAAGGAGCAACCAGACGTAGGTCCGATTCCATGTTCATGGAAGGGGCAATGCTTTAGAGGAGAAAAGTTTGAACCAGAAACAGCATGCAACAGGAAGCTAGTCGGTGCACGATACTATCTAAAAGGCTTTGAACAACAATTCGGACCACTGAATGCAAGTGGGAATCATGAGTATCGATCAGCTCGAGACTTTCTTGGACATGGAACGCACACAGCTTCAACAGCAGTTGGATCCATAGTGAAGAACGTGAGCTTCATGAACAGTTTAGGCGGAGGAACCGCCAGAGGTGGAGCTCCAAGGGCGAGGCTCGCCGTGTACAAAGTATGTTGGAGCAAGAACCTTGAAGGGAAATGCGCTGAAGCTGATATACTCGCCGCCTTCGACGACGCCTTGCACGACGGCGTTAACGTGATATCTGCCTCATTTGGTGCAACCCCGCCGCTACCTCCATTCTTTGCGTCGAGTTCTGATATTGGTTCTTTCCATGCAATGCAACGTGGGATTAGTGTTGTGTTCTCAGCTGGAAACGATGGTCCTGATCCTTCTCTGGTGCAAAACGTCGCTCCCTGGAGCATATCTGTTGCTGCTTCTTCCATTGATCGTACATTTCCAACCAAGTTAATCCTGAACACTAACTTCACTGTCATGGTATGGAACTAGTTAAGAGTACATAAGGAAGTTTCTCAATAGTTTTTTAACTAAAATTGCTGGTAATGATTGTTCAGGGACAAAGCTTGATCACTGAAGAAATGAGAGGAAAACTTGTTTCTGCAATTGCTTACTTCACTGATGGGTACTTGTACCTGTAACACCATCTCTTTAACTAGATCCTTTTATGAATTATGCATAAACAACTTCAGATTGCATTTTTAGGGCTTGCATGAAGGAGAATTGGAACAAAAGAGTAGCCACAGGGAGGATTATTCTATGCTTCTCTACCATTGGACCAGTTGCAGCAGTTGAAATTGCACAAGCTGCAGTGAAGTTGGCCAATGGATCTGCTCTTATCTTCGTTGAGCCTCCAACTAAGCAGATTGCCAATGTTGATCCAATCCCAACCATTCGTGTGGATATTAAACAAGGGACTCAGATTCAACATTTTCTTGCCCAGTCCCTCAGGTACACATTTTTTCTTGTTTCAGAATGTTTATAATCGACTTTTGTTCAAGGAATGAAATGGAATAACAAGAAGGTTATGAATCAATCAATACAGACTCCCAGTATTGCAGATATTACCCAGTAGAACAGTTCTTGGGAAGTCACCTGCACCTGTTGTGGCGCCTTTCTCTTCTAGAGGTCCAAGCTCCATTTCACCTGACATTCTCAAGGTGTGTATCAATGGAGTCTTCATTTTACTGACAGGGGTTTATCTATATATATAACTAACCTTTCGTTCATTCTTTAGCCTGATCTTACTGCTCCAGGAATCAACATCTTAGCAGCTTGGCCACCCAAAACTCCTCCAACTTTGTTACCTTTTGATGATCGATCTGTAACTTGGAATTTTCAGTCAGGAACATCCATGTCTTGCCCTCACGTTGCAGGAGTAATAGCGCTACTCAAATCTGCACACCCTGATTGGTCTCCTGCAGCCATAAGATCTGCTCTAATGACCACAGGTAGAGATTTAAAGCAGATTGAACTGGATTTCACCGAAGAAACTTTCTTCTGATATGATCTTGTACTCTCTTTCTCTCAGCAAGTACAGTGGACACAACCTTTGACAGTATTCTAGCCGGTGGATCCATGAAAGTTTCTGATCCTTTTGAAGTGGGTTCAGGCCATATACATCCCTGGAAAGCCATAGATCCTGGCCTGGTTTATGACATGACAATCACAGACTACATTACCTTCCTCTGCAACATTGGGTACAGCCAAGAACAGATAAGGAAATTGGTTCTTATCCCATCTCCTGGAATCAATACTAACTGCTCAAGCACACGAAAATCCAATGCAGACATTAATTACCCTTCGATCACAATCTCTAATCTTCAGTCTTCTATGACGATAAAGAGGACTGTTCGTAACGTTGGTCTGAAGAAGACGACGGCATATTTTGGTAACGTCGTGAAGCCTGGAGGAGTGGCCGTGGTGATATGGCCTCAGGTTCTGACATTCTCGTACCTGAAGAAGGAGGCTACTTACTATGTGACACTGAAACCAAGGAAGTGTTCAGAGGGAAGGTATGATTTCGGTGAGGTAGTATGGTCGGATGGCTTCCACAGAGTGAGGAGTCCATTGATCGTGCATGTCAATACTAGCTGTAATGATGACTCCATTACAGGGCATGATTCTTCTTCTAGTACGAGTATGATGTAGAAGAACTTGTGATTGTGTGTTTCTGAGGTTTGATGGTTGTGTAATCTGTGAGTTTTCTTCTTCTTCTTCTTCTTCTTCCTCATCATCATCTTCTTCTTCTTGAGTTTGTGTTTGAAGCTGTTGGTTCAACCATAAGAAGAAATTAAGTAACTTTGGTTCATCACTTTCACCCTATACCTATTATTGATTAATAATTTGAGTGATTAATGTAATATCAAAATTTATTAAATTTAATATTATCAATAATAATTATACTAAATTGATAATTTTTAAACATTTTTTTCTTTGGATAACTATTATATAAGCCTTATTTTAGTATTTTTATAATCATTAAAAATTACTCATATAAATAATTGAAAATATGTAAGAATAAGATGGCATATAATATAATCTAAGTACATATCTTCATTTTAATAAATTTTGTAAATATCAAAATTACAACACCAACAACAACAATATTCATTAAAAATTTCGCTTTTGTCCAAAATTTGGAGAGGTATAATATTAAGTAGCCTTATACCTTATTCTGTTTAAGAAAGCATTGGTCTTTAGATTACTTTGATTCTTATGACTATCAAAATTATCAAAATTTAATTCTTATCTTCTCTGTCTGTCTGTACTTCAAATCTTGAATCCCAAATCTATTACCTCAACTTTCTCTGTTAATCTTCCAAATCTGGTTTGGGACTTACATGGCAATCGGTTTCACAAGATACGCAAAAAGATCGATCCTTTCAATCTGCAGGCAGAATAAGAGAGAGTTCTCAACCCACCTACAACAAGATGGGAAGAAGTCACTCAACCTCTGCTCTGCCATCAATCAAGCTCTCCATATTGCCATGGATACCGATCCTCGGTAACTTTCTCCCAATACCCACTTCCGATTCTTCTGAGGAGATTGTGCGTTTGTATGCTTTTTTAATACTTTCCTGCAACATTACTTCTTCCACCATGCCTCATCTTTTATATTACTAAAGATTTAATCTTTGGCCCTTGTTAGAATAATAATCTTCCTTTACTAATAAAGAAATATATTCCAGCACAAACTTGGATACCACTTTAGAACTCTTGTCTTATATACTATTGATTTATATCGACTTGTTAACTTTGTGTTGCTACTTCTCATTGATATTGCCTCACAGTTCTTATCTATTTGGAGAAGATGTGAGCTTTGGTGGGGTGTTTCGTTGCACAACAGGTTTGGCAGAACGATATGGTAAAAGTAGAGTGTTTAATACCCCACTATGCGAGCAGGTATTTTGGTGTTATATTCTGTAGATATATTTTTTTTTCTTTTTTAAAGATTAGAGAATCCAATGCTCTTGTGTTTTTTGCTACTACGATGGTTTCACAGTTAGGATTTTCACTATATGTACACTACTTTGATGTTAACTTGCATGCCATGAGGAGCATTATCAAATTTTTTTTGTATGTTTTACCAGAACTCTTTCCTTCTGTTTTCAAGTGCCTAAATGTACGTCTGACATATTTCACAGGGAATTGTGGGATTTGGCATTGGTCTGGCAGCAATGGTGAGCAATTTTGTATTTTTCTAAAACTTCTAAGCTCAGCAACTAAGTTTCTGATACCTTTTCTCTCCGAAGAGCTCCAGCCATATCTATCTAGAGATTCATTGACCTTTTTCTCTATTGAGAACCAAGTTCTTGCTCCCTATGCAGTATTGATTTCTTTTCCTTTGTTTTCTAATCTTGCTTGATAGGGTAATCGAGCAATAGCAGAAATTCAGTTTGCTGATTACATCTTCCCTGCATTTGATCAGGCAAGCATGTGCTGTTTCTAACTTATACTTTCCACAAAGTCTCTCTTTTTTTTTTTGACAGAATTTCCACTATGTAGATTGTCAATGAAGCTGCAAAGTTCAGATATCGCAGTGGAAATCAATTCAACTGTGGAGGTGTCTAGCTTTTATTTGCTCAAATAATTATTGTTAGAAGATTCTCTTTCTTTTCTACTTGTTACTTACACTTCTTTGCACTTTTTGTATGACAAGTTCTAATTTAACATTTTAGGTTTAACCATAAGAACACCTTATGGAGCTGTGGGTCATGGTGGACATTATCATTCACAGTCACCTGAAGCTTTCTTTTGTCATGTTCCTGGTATCAAAGTAAAAGTCCTTTCCCTTAGGTAGATGATTTTCTTTCTTCTTTCTAAAAGAAGGTTTTTTCTCCATCTATAGTTTTCATCTGTCTTATTTTGCTTTATGGAAGTGTCCCAAACTGGCCCTGGCCTACCATGCATTGTTTGAAGTGCTTTGACTTTGAGATCCTGAAGAGATATATATGACCAATTTTTATTTCTTTTGAAAGTTGCATAAGGATTTCTTATAATGAATTGATGATTCGCACCTGATGCTGAAGTAGAACTAGAACATGTGCACAAGCACGTCTTTTGTAAGGTGATATTTTCTCTACACTTCTTTTACTCTGTCTCATCCCATTCTAGTAATAGCAACCCACTTCTTTTTTATAAAAGGCTAAACATCATTGATGGGCTCCACTAATGTAAGGCACTTCTTGAAGTGAGATTATAATGGTGACCTTCCCACATCCTTTTGTCTTGTGTCAGAGGTAGTGTCTATGGTTTTCTTTTCATCTTCTCCCATTTGTAAAATGTAACAAAGGGTGAAGATGCTTTCTGTTCTCCTTAGATTGTTTCATGCTGCTAGATTTCTCTCAAGGCCGTCCATGCTTGTTGTTCGTGAATAACAACTCTAACTAGTAGCTTTCCAACAGGTGGTTATCCCACGAAGTCCACGGGAAGCAAAGGGGTTATTATTGTCATCCATACGTGATCCAAATCCTGTTGTCTTTTTTGAACCAAAGGTACTTTCTTCCTGAGCTAGTGAAAGTTTTGCATAACCAATTAACTACTGAGTTTTGTTTCATCTTTATGCCTTGGATAGTGGCTTTATCGTTTGTCTGTAGAAGAGGTTCCCGAAGATGACTATATGTTGTCTTTATCAGAGGCAGAGGTATGCAACTTCTCACTTTATTAGCTGTTGATTAATTCAAATTCGTACATCAAAAAAAAAAACTGATGGTGAAATACTCAGGTGTTAAGAGAAGGAAGTGATATAACGCTTGTGGGTTGGGGAGCACAGCTTTCTGTCATGGAGCAGGCCTGTATTGATGCTGAGAAGGTAGGTGATTTCTGGAATGAAGCAACCATTTCTTATATAGTCTGACTCATGAAAAGTTCTGTACTGGGCAATTAGGCAATATGTGGAAAAAAAATATGTTTGCTGACTTACCCTTTAGGCAGCAGTAAATCTAGATTTTGTTGTCCATATGGCAGGAAGGGATCTCCTGTGAATTAGTAGACCTCAAAACTCTAATACCTTGGGATAAAGAAACAGTTGAGGCTTCAGTGAAGAAGACTGGAAGACTACTTGTGAGTTTAATGGATCCTTAATAGTTTGTTTTCCTCTAAAACAGGCTGAATCTACGTGTATTTTCTAACAGTTTATTTTGTTGGTGTAGGTTAGTCATGAAGCTCCAGTTACTGGAGGTTTTGGTGCTGAAATCTCTGCTTCCATTGTTGAACGTTGCTTCTTACGGGTGAGTAAGTTTTTGCAGTTCTTAATTCCTTTGTGCCTCGCTGCTCTTATTTGGTTAATGAAAAAGGAAATCAAATGTGGTCAATGCAATGCAGTTAGAAGCCCCGGTGGCGAGAGTATGTGGTCTTGACACTCCATTCCCGCTGGTTTTTGAGCCATTCTATATGCCCACCAAGAACAAGGTAAAGACTCACTTAACAAACAGCTACTAGAATCTAGTGTTGAAGAAGATGGTAAGAGGAGCAAATGATGGTTTATACCCCCTTTTTTATTTTTGTGGTGGTATGGTTGCAGATACTTGATGCAATCAAGTCAACTGTTAACTATTAGGCGATGAGTATGTAAATCTATCTGCAAGTCTACTCGATGAAGAGTAGGGAAATGGCGTCCCCAGGAATGGCATGAATGAAGATTTTGAGTTCCAATTTCATTACAAATTCATCTGGAAATGTATTATTATAGATAGACTGTTGTGTGCATAAGCAACCAGTGTTTTCTTTTAGCATTACACTGCTACTGCTACTGCTACTGCATTACTAGATAGACTGGTGTGTGCATAAGCAACCGGTGATTTCTTTTAGCATTACACTGCTGCTGCTACTGCTAATAACAAATGAATGAAATGACCAAATTTCATATCAAATGTTTAGTAGAAATCATTGTTTAGTACAATATGTGCGAATTCATATATAACAACAGAAACAGCAAGATCCTCTCTTTGTCTCCTTTTCTCAATTACCCCAAAAATCTGATATATAAAACATCCAATCTGCTCAGAACAGACACCATTGAACAAACTTTACCATCATGAATTGCCTTCAACTTCAGTGTCTTTTACCTGTTCTGAAATTCTCCGATTCAGCCTTCTTGCATGTTCTGCTGTTAAGTCTGTCTCGAAAACAAGATGGAAACTTCACTTACGGCTCCACTCTGGCACGAGCCATCCCCACACTCATCTCATCCTTCACAAAAGTTCTAAGACATCCATTAATAATGCGGGGTGCGGAGCCATCACAGAACCTTTTAGCTAGATCAACAGCCTTCATGCACCTCAAAAGTACATTACTCAATCAATCAAGCAATCCATACCAGTAAAACAAAAACTACTATAACTTACAAAAAGAAGAAGCTAACAGGAATTTAGTGACTCTCAATGCCTGAGCTAAACAAGTGGATCTAAGTGCATAATTTTTGACGGGGGACGACAAAACTACCTCGTTGATGACAATCTGGTGACGTGTTCCGATAACTGCAATCTCTGACATAGCCAAGTGGAGGATGCAAAGCTCCAAATTTCTGCTTGTTGGCTCGTTCTACATTTATATCCAACCATTGAACTTGTAAGCTAATTATGTCCATCAATAGAATAAAATAAGAAGCCTTCGTTTTACTCTTAACAAAACACCATAATGTGCTTCCTTATTGCACTATATCAGTGAGCATTAGGTATGGTGAGTTTCAGAGAAATGGAGAACAGTTTAAGGGCTAACTAAGCAAGGAAATTGAGCTGGAAGCATAGATCAGACCTTCCATTCTGGAGGAGCAACTTTGTCTATGACAAGGACATGGCTATCCCACTTATCCACAATTGCTACCAAAAGTTTCCTAGTGAAACTGCCAGGAAAGATCAAAGAAATGAAATCAGATTGAATATGTAAATATTGAAGTCTGTGTCTCTCTCCCAACAAATGTTTTCAACTTGCAGGATAAATGCCTCTGTGCATACATTACAAGACTTGACAAAGAAATTACCGCAGAAGTAGTTTGCTGTATACCAATTTTGGAGGAGCTGAAAGGACTTCGGCCTCTGAATCAGAGAAAAGATGAAGAAGGTGATTCAAAAACAATAGACAGTTAAAGGATCACGAACACAAGTAGGTAGAGCATTATAAAAGCAAGCCTTTACAAGGGCAAGAAAGAATGAAGAAGAAGAAGAATACTCATATAGGTGTCTACTGCCTAGCAAATGGGGTTGAAGTTGCTCCAACAGTTACATTCATGAAACAGATGCTGAGAAATATATGAAACAAGAGGAAAGGCTATTGGGATTACCAATGGCGGACTCTTGTTCATCAGTGCGTACAAGGTCATTAGCTTCTTCAATGGTTTGAGTAGTGACTGGTGGTCCTCCAAAGCTCATGTGATTGTATTCCAACAAAGAAGCTTTATCAAACTCATATCCAGGTTCTGATTAACAAAGAAAAAAAAGAAGAAATTTTCCATAAATCTTAGGGAATTGAAATGTTTGAGCAAGAAATGGATTGATTTTTACCTCTTCTTGCGTTCATCCGTTTCTCGAAAAGTCGAACTGGGTCAGACCCTTCTAAACATGCGGCGTATACGATCAATCTTGGAGTATATGCAAACAAACCAGTAGATTATATGAGAAAATGCATGCAACTAGAATCGAGCTTAGCTTAGTTTAAACCGGTTTAAAAAGAAAAACCCATAACAAAACAATCATCCCAGAACAGAAAAGCATAGACTTTGATTATTAGTTTGGAAGAAAAAAGAGAGAACAATTACAGAGAGAGTTCACGTGCAGCTCTGGGGCTACAAAAGCGACCAGCTTTATCAAGTTTGGGCATAAGTGTTGCTCCTTCTTCTTCTTCTTCGTTAGCTTCTTTCTTATCTTTAGCAGAGAAATGGAGGACCGAAGCTGATGCTGGTGCTGCTGAAGTTGGAAGTGACAGAAAATGGCGAGAGTGGTAATTGGGCCAAACACTGACGTGAGAGGAAGTAGAACAAGTCATGAGGAATTGAAGGTAATTGCTATGGCGGTGGTGGTGGAGGTGATTTGAACGAGAAAAAGAAGAAGACGAGAAGGAACAAGAAGGAAGAGAGAGTGAGAAGCACATTCCCTCCATTTTCTGACTGCAATAGAGGATGAAGAAGATAGATAACGATACCTTATATTATTATTATATTGTGTTAAAGATATTTTCTTTCGCTTCCAACGACGCCGTTTTGATCTGATTCTCGATCTACGACGTCGTGTTCGAACCAAAATATATTGGTAGTAGGACTTCACGCGTAAATTACTTCTCTCTCATTTTTGCTCCAGAGGAAGAAGAAGAAGAAGAATGAGAGTGGATGTTAGTGGTTTCCTGTTGGGAATGCTGTTCTTGTTGTTGAATACGTCTAGAATTACCGTTAGATCAG
>JANIMX020000466.1:98753-115826 GCA_024582655.2 Erythroxylum kunthianum | reverse complement strand
CCTGGGTATTTCACTACAATTACCTCGTATACTTGCGAGTGGGAAACCTAGGTTTTAATTTAGAACACATTTTGGTTGAACATATTCCAGTGTAGTGACAAGTAAAAAAGAGATGGTCCCTATCCTCCACATGAGTAAGACAAAAACAACACAGCTTGTTGATTGCGAGAAATCCAATTCTATCAGTTGTATTAAGACGGTTCCTGCTAGCTAACCTCATTAGAAAGGATATCTTTGGAGGAAGTTGTTTGTTCTAAGTTATGCTAGCCCAAAAGACTGGAGAGTTTTTTTCACGCAAGAATTCTCTCATAGCCTTACTAGATAAGCTATTCACTGGTTGTTTCTCCAGAGGATTACATCGAAAGCATTTTTGTTTAGGGCATAAGTAGGTAGCATGTGATTTAAGTGGCCAGGAAGGGACCATGAGCGACCTCTGACAAAACAATGCATAGTAGTGTGGAGAGGATAAGGGAGAGGTGAATTGAGCCACCTGTTAATGAGTTTACCAAATCCATACCAATTATTAAATCATAGTGAGGCGATTCGCCCGTCACCCACCTTGACTGTTATTTCCTCAAATACTTTGTCCCTAAGTAATAGTAGTTGGTTGATAAAGAAGGAGAAATTACAATTCTTCTTCATATGCCAGATGCTCATTCCCTTCAGAAAGTAGGTATGAATTCATCGAACCCATAATGTATCCTTCCCCCCAACCAACCACCATAATCTTTTCATCACTAAAGTGTGATTAGTAATTATGATAGAGTCAATATTCAGATCACCTTCATCTTTAGGACAACAAATGTCCTTGTATTAAACCTTGGTCATTCCTCTGCTCCCATCCGAATGATTATTATTTATATATGAAATATGTGAAAATTAATGTTAATAAAAATAAATAAATTGATGTTATTTAAAATTTTGTTATTATGATTTTTGGAGTAAAGGTTGATGTAAAATTATAAAGTAAACAGTACAATATATTAATGGATTATTTTGTAATTTTAAAAAATTTCATGGACTATTTTATAAATTTAAAAAAGCACCCAAAACGATGTTTAGTATTGACCGATACCGATATAGTATCGTATTATAACCAAATCCAGTATAGGGTCGAAGCGATTTTTATAACAATACATACGGTAGGTTATCAACTTTTTTTTAATTGAATTTGCCCATTTAACAGTCTAAACATATCTCCGTAATGCGTTCTGCACTGGACGTGTGTATACATATTTGCTACTTTGCTCTCTAGCTTGATTTGGAGGTTAGTGTATTTGATAATAAACTGACGAAGAAAAGGAAATTGCATTTACTATTTAGTTCATGAGTTGAAAATGAATTCTCTTCATTTTTTAACGTTATTCTTCTTAAGAGATTTCATTTTTTGGATTGCCTTATCTATCACTGTAACTGCAATATGAAATGAACGGAATTACAGAATTTTTCAAGATGATTGCACCTCCTAAAAAAAGCTGTATGAGCAGGTGCTCTGTGACATCAGAATGTAAATCTATGCTTAAAGGTGGAGTCAATCGAACTTTAATTATCTAGTTATTTTTTGAAAGTTATGAGGACCTATTGTTAGTATATAAATCATTATAGCTCTAGATTTTATTCCAATTTTGTGTTGCTTGTGTTGCTTGGTGCAGGAACTATTCATATTCTCTATTGTACGTAATTTTGGATGGCTTGAAATGCGTAATATATTTAATTTCTTAAAAAAAGATTTAATTTTTATTGAGGTTAATTTACATTAAATTACTCTAATCTTGTCATACGCACCCATTAACATTAGGTTGTCTTGTTTCGTTTTCTTTTACATTTCCATCAACACCCTCCTCTGAAGCCCACAAAGAAGTAGCCTCTGCAAGGAAGACAGCCTAAAACCTTTCAACCCCGAAAACGGTCAAAACTGTAAAATGAATCAAACCAAACCTCTTTTGTGTCCACTCAAAAAACACCCTATCTTATCAACATCGCTGTCTTGTCCTATTAACTCGTGCAACTCACTCTCGCTTCATTGAATTGTAACCTGTGACGAGAAAGAACAGCTCGAAAATGGCAGTGAAGATACGGTTCGCGAGACTTGGGTGCAAACACCGACCCTTTTACAGGATCATTGTCACCGATAGCCAAGCCCCAAGAGATGGCAAGCACATTCAAGTTGTGGGCTTTTATGATCCTCTGTCTGGTACTGTTACTTCGCTTCACAATCCCTCTTTTTGGTAAAAGAAAACAAGGACTCGACTTTTTCGTAGTTTCAGTGATTAGCTTTGATGTTAATCCTAGTGGATTTCTTTTCAATTTGAGTTATGTTACAGGCAAAGATGGTAACAAGTACATGGGGCTCAAGTATGACGCTGTCAAGTAAGTCATCTTTTTCTACCGCTTTTATAGTAAATTTGCTTAAATTACGCATTTTGGCTGCGCTGATTTTTCTTGCTTATGATAATTTATATACATCACAAACTTATTACGATAGCTTTATAGTAAATTTTCCTTCTAGTTCAGCTTCTTTGTGCTAAAAACATGTAAACTAAAAACATGTAATTTGGAATTTTGAAGTAACTAAAGGACTGGAGGATGATATATTGTGGAAAGAGAAATGTGTCAACTTGTTGAAATATTTACGTCTCTGGGTTAAAGTACTAAACTTCTATGTTTAGATGGAATTAAAGAAAACAAAGGGTTGAGAAGTAAAGATACTTTTTGTGGATATTCTGGTGGGTGGGAAATGTATTTCTCTTTGGGGTTGTTTTCTTTTACATACAGGCCTTTGAGAAATCATTGTGCCATTGATGGAGGACAGCCATAAAAGTCACTGAGGTTCTTGGCTGTCATATTTAAGTAGGAGTTGATCTCCTGAAGATATACACAAAACCCCATTATGGGTTGTTGGTGCATGCACAAGTTCTTCAAGAATCTGATTGCATCATTGCATATGATCTATATAGTTCTAGTGCTACATTATCTCTGGAAGTGTTTTTGTTTTATGCCATTTTGCCATTTGATTTCAACTAAATGCTTCAGTAAAGGAGTGAAAAGTTTACTCAGTTTATGCTTATACCTTATTGAGGAGTGAAGTCCATTGAACGATAGCCACCAATTATATGTTTAATTCGTTTCACATTGTGCAGCAGCCATGTGCTTTATTTTTGTTCAGTTATTCTTCTATTCGTTCTCTGCAGGCATTGGTTATCAGTCGGAGCTCAGCCTACAGATCCCGTGCGCCGCATTCTTCTCAAAGCAGGATTGATATCTCCACCATCAATGGTGGTCGTGAAAGACAAAGGTGGACCAAGCAACTTCGGCCTTGTTGATGCTATTGCAGATCCAGAGTAGTCTGCTAAACATGTAAAACTTGCGCTTCTTGAGGCACTTGCATATTGTTTTTGATTGGTGGACATGTAGAACTCTACTCATGTATGCATGACCTGAACAATGAGGTTGTTGAATGCATTCAAAGTCTTTCTTGCGTTACCTCATACATGCCTCCATTACAAATTTGATACTATCATTGTTGTAGAAGTGAAAGCAGATGCAGGGAAGGAATGATGCAACCTTTGGTAACCTTTGTTATATCATCTACTTAATTTTGCATCCGATTGTTGATAGAAAATGTCGAGATAATAATCTTAAATATATAAAGTTGCAACCATTTGTTTTAGAACATAGAAAATGTTGGTTTTGAGTTTCCAAGGTACCTAAACCTCATCATCAATGACCTTGGATCAAAATTCATAGCAATTTTGCATAAAAAAGGACCTCCCAACTTCTATTTTAAGGGTTCATTACCAAATTACATCACACAAGAAGGCATTTGGCCTTGAAAGAAAACTAAGATGCTTATCAAATTAACAACTTGAACCACATCAAGTTATCCTGTCATCTGAAGGGACAGTTAAAATAATATTGAGTGAAAACGCTGTCGTGTGGACCTGACAAACTCGACCAAAACCCTGAGGCCTCACCACTCTAAAGAACCTTTGAACGCTAAACCTTCATTTGCATAGCAAACCTTCCATAGGAGAAAGCTGAAGCATGGCAGTGAAGATTCGGTTCGCGAGGTTCGGTTGCAGAAACCGACCCTTTTTCAGAATCATTGTTGCGGATAGTAAAACCCCTAGAGATGGCAAGCCTATTCAAGTCGTCGGGTTCTACGATCCCTTGTCTGGTGCTTTTTCTTTTCCCGTTCAATTTTCTTTCTTCCTCTGTTTGGTTTCGTAGAAATATGCTAGAACAAAGAAAGAGCATTACTTTTCTTTGAGAGTTTTGATAATCGTATTTTAACAATATTTCGGTTTTTTGATAGGTAAAGAAGATGGCAACAAGTACATGGGGCTTAAGTACGACGCTGTGAAGTAAGCTCTCGTTCTTAAACACTGCTGTTTAACTCTTCCTCAACTGAATCTGGTTTTTTATGATAATTTGACACCGGTTTGCTTCTTGCTTTCTCTTAATGTGCAGTCAGAGTTCTTATGTTAGAGCAATGGATTACATGGGCCATTATCTTTGTTTCTGTTCTGACCACTGTCTTTTTTGTGTCAGGTATTGGTTGTCAGTTGGTGCCCAGCCTTCAGATCCTGTGCGACGCATTCTTCTCAAAGCAGGTTTATTAACTCCACCACCCATGGTGGTAGTGAAAGATAAAGATGGATCTAAGGACTGGTCTTCTTCAGATCCTATTCCAGATTCAGACACATCAATTACCCTGTAAAAGTTGACTCCTTTCTGTTTGGATTGAAGAATTTACTAATGTACGAGAGCTTCTTTCTTGAATGAACTTGAGCTTTTGCCTTCATAAATTGTTGACCAAATTATGATGTAGAAGTTGTTTTCTTCTTCACTGCAAAATATATGGTTTTCACTCACAAGTTTATCACATATAGAGAGAAGCAGTATTTCTCTTGAATTGAAGATGTTGAAGTGAGCCCATCTATAAAACTTGTTGCTGAGTCATTTTAACTTAACGGAGAGAGATTGTCTTCCAGGAGGGGTCAGTCACCAAGTTCTTGTTTTTTGTACGTTGTAGAACTCAGTTAAGTAAAAGCTCAATGCCTATGCTTCCGATAAGTCTACACTGTCACTCAAGGAGGCAGCTGACTCGGGAGATGGATTTTGAATTCCTTCGACATCAGATGGTTGTGATTCATGCTTTGCAGCAGCCTGCAGCACCCGGTTTTGAACATCCGAAGATGAAGGTGAAGTAGGGAGGCCAATGCGGTTTGTTTCTAATTTGCCAGCAGCCCATGAAAATGCCTGAGCTCCAAGTCGAACGGGAGCAAGTAACCGCCTTCATAAACACATTAGAAACTTCAATTAATTGAAAGTTCAACTACCAAAAAAGCTTGATCAGTTAGCTAGGATCTATCCAACTCAATGACAAAATATTTCTCAAAAAATGTTCGGTCAAGGAAAAGGCAATCTTGATTAAGGCAACTGCTATAAATAGGACGGAGTTGGAACATTTCAGCAATGGCAGTGAAAACTAGCAATTAGCAATGGCAGATCTATTAAGAATCCAAATCCACTAAGATAAGGCTGCCATAAAACAGTGTAATCTAGGTCTTAAGGTCCCACTACGCTCTCCCATGGCTAAAAGTAGCCGATTCTCTTACTGGCTCCAACCGTGTCTTTTGGAAATACAAATAGCATTCATCCTGCCTTTTGGAAAAGTTGCCGATCAAGTATTGTATGTCAGTTGTCAGAAAGTGTTATAAAAGATTTCCTCAAATACCATTGATAGCATGCACATGAACCTATGAATAAGATTATACCTCACATCTTGCTTAAAATCTTCAGGATTTTCGTATGAAGCAACCCGTCGATAAATGGTCTGATCAAGGAGAAGGAAGCAATAATTAGGAATCACAATGCTAAGTATAACATGCATGAGAAGCAGATGAAGAACCTCTAGCACGAGGGTTTCTACTAGAAAGATTCAACAGAAATGCTAATTCACCCATTTGATAATTGATACTAATAATTAACAATAATACAAGAACTTGAGATGGTTTTTAACTACTGCCCCAAACCTCAACTTGTCTCTCTTATTACATGGACCCGATATCTGTAGTTGACCTTACCTAAACAGCAAGCGCTCTAATGATAAAGCTTCACAGTTCAGAGCGCAGAGAAGTCAGTCATGCATTCGCTTGGCAGAGAGCACCACAACAACAATAACAACAACACCCAGCGAGCACCAATATCCTAGAACAATTGACCAAAGAACAATTACAGGAAAGACTACATACCTGACAAAGACCAAAAATTCCGATGACTTGTAATGTTTTCTCCCATTCTGAAACAAAATTTATTTTCAGTTTGCAAGGATGCGAGTGAAAAATGTATTCTTCATAGAATCAGTTCACTATTTTTGTGAAACATCATCAAGAGGTTCAAAGCAAGGAATGTTACGCTTTGGTCTTCTCCAAAATTAAAAGAGAAATAAGAACACAAACTTAAATAGTTACTTTTCCCTCATTCGACCTACTGAAAAGATTTTTGAGGAAGTCAAAATTACGTACCTAGTAGTGCATACAAAGCTGTAACAAGACCCTGCCCAAGAAGAAATTGGTATAGTCAGTAACAAATGCTCATGAATATGCATCACCAGCTAAGATTGCTCCAGATGATAATATAGCATATTAAATACTTGGAAGGCGCACAGCAGGAATGCTTTAGTTCTCCATGCAACAGATCTTCCGGGGTAAAAAATCTCAAAGTTTAATCTAAAAATTTATCCAAGACATGAAAAACTCCATCCATACTCTCTTTTAAGGTATGAGTGTAGAAATGGATGTGGGCCTGTGAGTGAGTGTCCACCTTTGTTTTGCAATATTAAGAGACGTCAACTATGGCACAGAGTTCCAGATGCAGTAATTCACTATCCCACAAAAGTAACCCGAGTCATACCACTGCATAACCGAGGACTTGCACAGGTGAAGGCTTGATTTCTTCAAGTATTGCCTCTGCTTCCTGAAATTAATCCCAGTGTTCAACTGTAGTTAGAGCAATAAGGAAGTAGGCATCCGAGAAAGTGAAAGTACAGTATGGGTCTATGACAATGGGATCCAGCATCTGGCAGATATAACAGCTAGAGTTCTTTAACATTAACATTTAGCGAAGTTTTACAGTTCACTCTAAACACATAACCCTCTGAATAGAGACCTGTCTAACGCTTCTTGAAGAAACTAAACGGCTAAGCACATTATCTTGTATCTAGGATTACTCACGGTTCTTGAAATTCTCAGAGAGTTCCCCATGTTTAAATTAACATTGACAGGACTTTACAATTTAATATACTTCAGGATGTGTCTAAAGATCAATGAATTTACTTTTGAGAGGTGAGAAGGCATTAAAAACAGATATAGTGCACATATACAGTTGACTGATTCAAATGATTGCAGTCATGGATTGAAGCAATTATTTAAACGGTCCCATACAAGATAGAAGTTCCATATCAAGGGATAAATTATATTCCGCTAGAATTGACAAAGGTCACCAGAACTGCCAATGTCTAAATATTTCTAACGTGCATTAATTATCGGCAAGTACCTCATTGAGTATGGTAAGTGCTGTCTCAGGTTTAAGTTCCTTAATTCGAAGGCCTTGTTTTACCCAAGATTGGAAACCACCTTCAACCAAGTATCCTCTCTGTCATGTCCAACATAAGCAACAATTTTCAGTGTGCTAATTTGATGGAAACTCCAGATTGCAAAAGTTGAGCATGTAGCTTGTAATGGGTAATGGCGTAGTTATTGTTGACTTCATATTCAACAAACATAACTTCATTCCTTAAGTTGTATACATGGCTAACAGAATGTTAATTATTGTAGTGTCTAATCCTAAGTGCTCAAATAAATAAAAATAAATATCAGAGATAGCATAATACTTGCCTTGACCCCAAGTTTTCTCAAGGATCTTGCAATGCCTTTCGACTGATTGCCATCAGCGTCCATAACTATAACCATAGACCTGTCCTACAGGTATTAGGAAAAGAATGTTAGAAAACAATCCTAAAGCTAGAATCCAAAGTACAAACATGACAAGCAGATGATGTATGAACTTGAGCATTTAGACTTTCTTCATGTCTAATAAGATACACTAATCACTCAAATAAAACATGAGTATTCATATAGATTCCACACAAAAAATTCTAAGAAATGATTTTAAATGCTTTAGTAACCAATTATGAGCTACTCGTAGTAGTGACAAATGGAATTCCAGTTATCATAGTATATTTTGGGTTGACATTTGCAACAAAAGAATGATACATTGTGAAGAAACCCAAAGGAAGAGAAGTTTCTTGAAAATATTTTCTCAGAGTCCTAGATGGAAATAATGTCATGACAGAACTTGTTAGACCAAATATGGAACTACTTACAAAGCTTAATTATTTAAGAGCAAGTCACTCAAAACGTTAAGATGCACACCTTAATAGCTTTCAAATTACGAATAACTGCAGCAAGTAAGGCGTCATCAAGATCTCTACCACCCTTTACCAACTTCTTTACTGGGCCATCAACCTGTATGTAAAGTGAAAGAAATGCAATATAAAATTTTAGCAGCCCTTTCTTTGTATTTATTGGGCCCAATACTTGAAAAGCATATAGTCCACCAAATTGCAGCTTTAAAGTAGCAGTAGAAATACAAACTAACCTCTGGTAGAGTTACATTCACATAGCGAAATCGAGCTGTTCTTCGAAGGTCTGGAATGCCATTCCTCTCTCTCAGAACCTTGAGAAGGAAGTAACCCATGACAAAGTTGAAAACATATCATTAAGCACATAATAGAAGTCCACATTGAAAATAGCTTTACCAAAAGCTAAAAAAGCAAAATGTTCTATAAGAGTGCAGGCATCAAAACAAATTAGGCCTATGGTGAGAATTTCAGTGTCCAGCCTCTGTCATGCAGATACAAGAATTTTTTAACACAGTCAATTAGTAAAATAAAAGCCAGAAAGATTTACAGTCTCTTGCCTCAGGGCGGACATCAATGAGCAAAGCATCATCCTTCCCAGTCAAGAGCTCTAATGTTGATTCAGGAGATAGATCTCCAGAGTAGCCGCTAGAAGACCAAGCCCAATAAAAGACCCTGTACAGATCTGAAAAGAGATTTAAATTTCACAAGGAATGCATGTTAGACAAAGAATCCTAAATACACAAAGGGACATTTATACCACAAAGTAGCTGAAGTCCCAAGGGCTAGAACAACTGGTACAACTGGATCATTAGGATCTAAGCCAAGACTTCTCTCCAATCCCTCAATACTGACATAAATCTGTTTATTGCATATGAATTCAGTATCATTTATTATGGCAAAGTAAAAGGAGCAGATTCAACATGGGTTTCTATCATTATTTTTTAACTAAAAATTTCAGCAGAGTAAAAGCAGTAACTAACTCTTCCCACAAGAATGGTTCCTACACGGACCAATTTAATTATGGCGGGGCGTCTAGGTTCAATTTGTCAAGAGAAAAAAAGAAACTACCGAAACAATATTCATTTCATGCTATATGCAAGTGCTAAAAAATCTCATCACAGATGTCTCAATGGGATCACCCGAAAATCAGTAAGGAACAGAAAATGTGCCCCTGAGATCTGAATACCTGTTGAACAGCAGAACCAATTGGTGTAAATATTTGAATTACTCTTTCTTCAGATAGATTTAGTGTGTCCTTGATCTGTGGAGGAAGCGGTTCTTTGACATTTCCATAAGAATAAACAATAAGAGAAGACCCTTTACTAATCCAATCCTCAACTGCAACAATTGTGCTTCTTAAAACATCTACAGAAATGGTAGCAGCTTTACTAGCAGCTTCAGTCAAGCCACCAGAAACATTAGTCAAACGACTGCCTGCTAAATCTCCAGTTTGATCAAAAGATGAAAATATTTTACTCCAGGCATTATCCACTGCTTCAGAAGCACTTTTAGTAATGGATTCTACTGATGAATTGATTGTATCTACTGTGCTCTTCACAACATTCTCTCCCTTACTAACTGAATTGCTGATGGAGTCGGTGACCCCTGCTAAAAAATCATCAAAACTTGCCTTTGTCTCTGATAATGAATCACCAATCATACCAATGGAGTCAGATCCCAAATTCGGACTTTCTGGTGTTATTTCAGTGCTTAACACAGTTTGAGGTTCCACAGTTCCCATCAATATATCTGCATTTTCAGCTGACTGCTCTAAAGAGTTTCCAAGTTCCTGTTCCATGGCAGATAAGCTATAGGTCTCCACATTTTTTAGGTTTTCTATTCCATTAGTTTGAATTTCATTTATCGCCCCAATCGAAGAACCCCAATCATCATATAATTTGCATCTGGCATCACTCAATTCATCTGAGCAGGAAACATTTTTAATGGAGTCCACAAACACTGATTGTTCACTGGAGTCAAAAACATCAGAGTAGAGGGACTTTGCAGCTTGGCTTCTAAAGGATACACCTTGGAAATGCAACCCATTTGATGATCCAAAACCAACTCTCTCTTCCAAAATGCTTCTGGACTCAAAATCTTTTGAGAAAGAGCCAAAGGATCGGAAAGCTCCATGAAACGAAATCTGCAACAGTTACATTTTTATATACATGAACAAAAGCACAACTCAACAACTCTTCTGAGAGATATTACAACTCAACAGTTCAAGACATAGACAATTACCAGCTATTAATTAAAATTTTCACTAGTTTTAAATTCTAAATGGTCTCTCTAGAAGAACCTCCACACCCAATTATCTTTTCTTTAAGTTTATCTTTTCCAATTTAGATGGAGCTGGTCTCTAT
This sequence comes from Erythroxylum kunthianum, assembly GCA_024582655.2. Classification (NCBI taxonomy): domain Eukaryota; kingdom Viridiplantae; phylum Streptophyta; class Magnoliopsida; order Malpighiales; family Erythroxylaceae; genus Erythroxylum; species Erythroxylum kunthianum. Next base: position 105,035 of record JANIMX020000466.1, on the reverse strand, counting down.
AAGTTGAAGAACCTTCATAACCAAATTTCTTTTCTTCCTTATTATTATAACAAATATATTGCCCTTACGCAAAAGCCTTAATCACCAATGGCACACAAGACTGGGAATTTTGTTAAAATAACGTGATCAAAAAGCAAGTCTTACTTACCAGAAAGAAGCAAATTCGAGAGGCCAACCCAAGGGCTATATGAGAGCATAGCAATTTTGTACTTTTGAGTCATGTAATTTGAAGAACTCGTAGAAATAGGTAGTGAATCATAAATAAAGGAAGGTTTTGAGAGAAAAAAAAAAAAAGGACTCCTAGAGAACTATGAGAAAAAGGTGAGTTAGAAACCAGAATCTTACCTGAGAATGAGAAGAGCAGCATGGAGTGGTGGAGCAAACAGGCAACATCTTCTTGTTGTCAGTTCAAACGCAACTCTTCAAGAAAATTCACCAAGCACTCATTATCTGCTATATAAAAAAGGAAATTAACTATACTAAAAAAAATTGACATATCAATCTCGAATTTCATCAAAACTAAGAAACAGAGAAAGAATCTACATCCAACTTAGCTCATTGGAAGAAAGTCATTTGAATTTCCAACAGTAGTTCGAGAGTTGAATTGTCAAAATTCCCTTTAGTTCCCACAAACAAATTTAGTAGTGCAATATTTAGAGCAACCTACGAGATGAAAGAGACTCCATCCAACATACATTCCTAATTAGTGCAATGTTGATCGAACTGAATAAAATAAAAAATGGCTTCAATGATTCCAAACCCACTTGAACCCATTCGATAAAGAAGCTCATGTAAGTTGGTACTGGTATTAAATGCACCTAACATTTAAATAGAAACTAAGGCAAGCATAGACCATGAATAACTATAAAACTTTAGACAAACAATCCAAACCCATATCTTTAAATAGCTTTTCCAATGCAACTAACAATGACACAGAAATAGAAAATACTGATTGAACAACACAGTTCCCTGAAACAAATGTTTTGAACTTATACTCAGCCAACAAGCCAAAGCAGGCTCATTCAGACAGACAATAACAGGAACAATTCTTTACGTTGTTCCTGAACTAAGATCAGAACCACTGATGAAGGATTCGTCTAAAAGTTAAACCCAGGAGAAAAAGAAGGTAAAAACGGAAAATTCGACGAAATGGAGAGGTGGTTCTTACGGGGGAAACGAAATTCATGAGAAACTGAGAAATGGGTATTGGATATTGTGTGGCAACGTGTCCTGTGAAGCAAATATATATAAGATATGAGCGAGGAGAATCGTGTGGGTGTGGCTTGTCAATGCAAGTTAGCTTCATCTCATTGGCTCCTCTATGCCTCTCGTTCTTATAGTGGGGACTTCTTTTGGATTTGATATTTCATATCAGCCAGCCAAATACTCATCCAACTCACCAACCATCATTCATTAGACATAACTTGGATACTAATTATTTTCTTCTAAAATGCAAAAAAAAAAAAAACACTAAAAAATAATCCATTTACAAACATGTAATTGCTTTATGAATAATTCACTTTTTGCTTCAATAAAACTAAATTTTCTCTTATACCCAAAAAAACTTGGACACACTTGATCGTACTTGCTTTGCTCACAAGTAACACACTTGGTTACATAATTTCGAACATCTTTCGCCATTTGTTTCCAATAAAATACATTTTGTACCCGCTTAATTGTTGTTGTTACCTCCGAGTGCTCCCCTTACGAACTGTTGTGCGCCATGGATATCAATTTCCCTCGAAGTTCCTCATAACATCCGATGATTAGTTTTCCTTTCTACCTCAAAAGGTTGTTCTTTCATTCAAAGTTCCCTGATTGCACTTCCTTTGCTTCTAACTTTCAGATTAAATCATGAATGGTTGCATCCTTTTTCCATCCATCTTTTTTTTCATCCATAAGCGTTGTCTGAATTTGGGACACTGTAAACGTTAACAACTCATAGCTGGATAACCTGGATAGTGTATCTGTCGTTGCATTCTCCTTTCCACTTCGATACATCACTTCAAAATCGTATCCAATTAACTTGGGTAACCAGCTCTGTTGAAAAGGTGTTAAAATCCGTTGCTCTAATAGAAACTTCAAACTCTTGTGGTCGGTTAGAACCTTAAAGGAACGACCATTCAGATAATGATGCCAATGCTTGACAACCTTGATGACTGCAAGGAATTCTTTTTTATATGTAAAGAGACTTTGATGCCTGGGTGCTAAGGCCTTACTGAGGAAAGTGACTACAAGGAATTCTTTTTTTATATGTAAAGAGACTTTGATGCCTGGGTGCTAAGGCCTTACTGAGGAAAGCTATAGGATGTCCATTCTATTGTAGAACCGCTCCAATTCCCTTCCCACTTGTGTCAGCCTTCACTTAGAAGGGTCGAGAGAAGTCTGGCAATACCGAGAGTGTAAGGACTCGAATTGGACCTTAGTAGGATTAAAGGTCAATGTTTGATGAATTATGTCTAATACATGTATAATTGATTAATTATATGTTCAATTGATGAACTACATTGTTAAAATTAACTTGATGTTTCAATGTAGAAGATATACCACATTGCTTGTAGAAAGTAGTGAGTGGATCTAAGACACATATATCTGTGTATTGTCCCATATGAATTAGGAAACTTTTTTTGTAAGGCTTTGGTGGCATATATATATGTGGGGGGGCTTTGGGCCTAAGGTATCCCAATACATCAAAAACTCACAAAAGACTTGTATGGTGTAATATCTTTCAATCAGAAAAGAATTACTCTCTCTTGTCCCGTGGAGTAGGTCACATTGACCGAACCACGTAAGTTCTCTGTGTCTTGTTTCTTTAGTATATTATCGCTATTGTTATATTTCTCAACAAATATCAACCTTCTCCTTGTATTTTTTACACCAAATATACACCGCAATCTAATCTCCTAATTACTTACAATCAGCTCCTAAACAGATACAACTATCTATTAGAGATGCATAATTACAAGCCATCTTTCTTTATTAGCCATTACTCGTGCAAAGGTTCCCTAGCTTCTCATTTAACTTATACTCGTTGGAACTTTTAGTGGTATGGAGATGGGTAATGGAATTGACAAATGTCAGAATCACATAATGATAATGGATGAAACAATTGAAATTAAAACTACAATTACCAATCAAATACTATCCCATAGACATTAAATTCAAGCAGTCAATAATTCAACTTGAGTAGGCCATTCCGTTAGACAATAAGATCAGCAGATATTGCAGAAGGTATTCTATGACGTTCCAAAATCTTGGATGTGGCTTTCTTAGCCGAGTCATAATTCAGTACCATTACTCTATCATCATCTAAATCAAACCTCAAGTTATCTGCACTGCACTCCTCCACAAGCTGGCACAAGTGCCTCAAATTGTCAACATCTATCCCATTGACTTTTTTAACCTGCACGTGGAAGCTTTATGATCAATGGTAGGGCTAGCATCTCGTTGAGTTAAAAGCTAGAACTCAGGTCAAGTTTTAGAGTTTGGAGTGTCGGTGTCAATTCAGTTTCATCATCATAGTTATACCCACAAATACTTGGAATCAAATTATATTATCTTGTATGAAGTATATGATTTAATCCCATCTAGATAACTTAGTTAAACGCCAAGTATGCATTCGTCTCTTGCTTTAATAATGTCCATGTTGATGCACAATTACATATAATTTCTCGAATTAAACATAAAGCATGTAAATCTATAATACTCTTGCAGGTAAATATACTTCATTTTTATTTCTAATCCAAAATAAGGCATTAGAAAAGATTCTACAATGCTTCTATCACATGCAACAAGTCATATCTCGAAAACAAATGTATGATGATAGAAAGCACGTACCTGTAATTCAGCAAGACGCTCATACCCTGCATTTATATCATCCATCAACACCTGAACCAGATAAATGCTTGTCAATTCAGCTACCTACTTATCCCAATAAGCTGCTTGTAACAGAAAGGAGATCATAGCTTTGCCAAAAAGAACTTAAATTTATTCTTTTCAGGCAGCTCCTTGACTCACAAAAGGAATACTTGAGATTTTAATAAGGTCACAAGGTTGCAAACCAGTAGCATTAATGCATTTCAACTAAATTTTCAATCATCTGTGCTGACATCAACTAGAAAGCTCTGTAATTAGACTTTTGCAGTCTGTTTTCAAATTATAAATTAATTTCTAACAATTCAAACTGCCATGTACTTTCAGGTTGGTGCTATTTCAATTGATTGTTTTTGATTCTCAGGGTTAATAAATTTGCAGGTTAGACTACAAGCTAGAAGAAATATGGGACAAATAACCCAACAAGAGATATGTAACACTAAGGAAATTTGAGAAAATCAGAGACAAAGTTAGTTCTTCTCAAATAACTTTGGTAGACCATGTTTTCTTTATTTATTTTTCTTGCATCTATCTATCCGGGACCCAAACTTCTTTTGTTGTAGCATCAAACTTGAGAAAACAGTTAGACTAGAAAGCTCTGCTAGAAGTTATTTCAATTTAATTTGCCGAAAAAGCAAAATGACCTGAGAAAGAACGACAAGTTGTTGCCCAGCCTTTTTTGGTAGCTCCCTTAATGCATGTTCACACAAAAGCCGAGGTGATGTGTTATACCAGTCTTCTCCATATTCATGAAGATAAGGCTGAGTGAGGGGAATGAAAACAAGACCTGCAAATATATAGTAACTAGGAAGCTTATCGAATTGATGCACCGGAACCAAAGGCTGCAACTGCAAAATTCACAAATTGGTTGGTTTATGACAAGAAACTTTTAAAGCGCTCCAACTATGACCAAAACAATCATAGTTAGTTCAACAATGCACCAAAAGAGCACACAGTTTTATTGGGAACAAGCACAATCTTCAGGGACTGCAGCAACGATCAATCACAACAACAATAAAGTAGTCAAACATATGTAAATTTTGGGTCCTGAAACAAATAAATAACTTCATGCAATCTATATGGGGATTTGAAAAGAAGGTAACGTGATTAAAATAGGCTTCATGAAGTAAGAAAAAGCCATGTGTATTATAGCCAATGGCTTTTAACATAATAGTTCTGTAAAGCAAGTTCGTGATCTTCCAAGTTGAAGCTATTGTGTAGTTACTCTATTTGGAATCATAAAAGGCAAATTTTTGCGAACTCCTAACCAACAAAACTACTGAGATTTTTGAAAGACCTAAAGGTGCATATTAACACCCAAGTTCCAATATCTATGATCACCACTAGCTTAACACATGGAAAGTTGTATTAGTAGAGAGAGGGGAGGAGGCTAAACAGAACAGGCAATTGGGACAATTGTAAAGAAAACCTCTCTCTCTCTCTCTCTACGTGTGTGTATATATATATATTATCCAGCACAAAAAATGTAGCAAAGTCAATTAAACACAGTAATGCTGTCCACATTGGTTTGGATTTGTCTCTCTCTTGCTCTCTCAAGTCACTGGCTCGGATTCCATTTCAATCAAGTCCATAATACAGTGTGACAGAATAATCTTTTGTGAATTGTTTAAAACCAATGTGTTATTCAAGTCAATTGAATACAATAATGCCATAACAAACTAAGAAATATCCCATGTCAGTTTGACCTAACCTAACAGCTCCAACACATTTGAGGATTAGCATACAATACATATTCAGTAAGATAATAGAATCATTACTTACAGGCCTAACAGTGATGTTGAATTCATGCTCTTTACCATCCCTAAGTACCCGAAGTAGTGCTGTCTCGTTCGGCTTCTTCATAGAAACCAAATAATCAAATGTGATCCGCTCTCTGTTTCTGAATGGAACTGCATAAACAAATAGATGTTACCACTCACTAAGATAACAAGGTGATGCCAAAGCTATAGCAACCAGCAGCAAAAAAAGAGATGCTATACAACTTAGGTGGTCTCAGCTCACAAAAGCATTATGAGTAAACAAATCTAAGGATATGAAAAACCTATATAAGTCATATCTGTGGATCGAGAGCAGTAGCTTGCATAGAAAGCACATTTTCATTTGAAATCGATATGATTGATTCTGTCATCTATGAAAATGATTATATCCAAGAGAATAAACACAACTCAGCAGATTAGAATTCCAAACTATGATATACATCTGCCGATGAATAAATTACAGATCTTAAACTGCACAACCATGAATAAAGATTAGGAAATAATTACCTGTTCCATCATTTGCTATGGGTACGCCATCAAATGCACGAATGATGTCATCCTTTTTAAGAATTGTGTTTGCATCAGAGAGGGGATTAATTCTACTCACAAGAACCCCAGTCATTTCAGGAAG
>JANIMX020000465.1:38542-49959 GCA_024582655.2 Erythroxylum kunthianum | reverse complement strand
AGTAATGAACTAGATGACAAAATGATTAATGCTTTGAAGGATTTTTGGTGACTTTCGTATAACCATTTGCAGCTGCCTTCTTCTCCTCTTCTCTCCATTTCGTATGAACCCTAGCAGCTCCTTTTTCTCCTTCTTCTTCCATTTTCGTGACCTTGCTTCCTTCTCCATTTGTTCTTTGTTCTTCCTCCATTTTTGTGTAAAGCTTAAGTGTTGTTGGAGAAACTTGGTTGAAGCTTGAAGCTTTGCTTGAGATCCTTGAGTAAAGATCTTCTTGAGCTGCAAGAGGTAAGTAACATGTTGTTATATATGCATTATCATGCATAAACATGGATTTAGTGTGAGATTTGAGAGGAATTTCATGGCTAAATGAAGTAATGGCAGTGCAGGCTTTGTATGAGTTATTTATGTGATAATTGAGAAACTGAAATATGCATGTGAACCATACATACATTATGAATAATGTGAATATTTCTCTTGCATACAAATGTGATATACATGTGAATTTTCTTGTAAAGCATGTGATAAAGTATTTTATATTGTTAACTGCATATGATGAGGGATGTCTTTCTCTCTTTTATTTCTGTTTATTTTCTGTCTTCCCACTAAGCGAAAGCTTAGCACGGAGTGTTTTCTCCGTGTAGGTCAGGACAAAGGGAAGGAGCAAGCAGGGACTTCCAGATCGCAAAGGCCAGCAAAGTAGTCAGTCATGTACAGTCTGTTGAATATTGTGTAACTTTTTGTAAAGGTCTGTAAGGCCAATCAATGTGTATGAAAAAAAATTATTATTAGTGAAAAGTGGTTAGACCACGCTTTTGATTTTGTTTATTTCGCTGCAATTGTATTGCTTTGATTGAATTAGCTGTTGTCGATATTGGAAACGTCTTCAGCTCTTTGATCCATTCCGTAGCGAGAAATCCTTCATTGGCTAAACAATTATTTGGTTATGCCATTTTGGGATTTGCTTTAACAGAAGCTATTGCCTTGTTTGCTTTAATGATGTCCTTTTTGATCTTATTCGTATTCTAATTTGAGATTTTCGGGGAACGAAGTGGATTGGTCGGCTCTCTAAGTGAGGAGACAGGAGCTCCAGCCTAGAGACGGCCGGACAGAGGTCTGAGGAAATCAAAGACGCTCGACCAATGGGAGAGGAAAGCCCCGGCAAAGTTGGCTTCACCTTTTTCTCTTCTGTAGCCTTCTCTTCTAAGGCGAGGCCACCCTATATCTATATCTATTCAGGTATGGGGTGGGGGAGGAAAGTGGGTATGAGGGTTCCTTCCACTTGAGGAAAGACCTAGGTTGATTGATGCCGTGGATGGTATAAACTCTGGTTTCCATTTGCTAACAGTGAAAAAATGTCCAATAATTTCCCAAGGGAAAGATCATCCTTCTTCGAGTAGAACCTCAGCGGATAGAACCCAGTCCAGCATTTCGAAGCCATTTTCCACAGGTCTCTTATACCTTGGTCCAGTCTTTTGTATCCCACCTCTTTTCCTAGCGATCAAAGCCCTCCGCCACGGCTTCCAAAGATCCGCTAAAGGGAATCAGGACTTTAGGTTAGGGTAGATGCTGCCCAGTTCCCTCCGATTCCATATCCTCAACAACAAACGCATCAAATTCATCTGCCTCATCATAGATGTGTGGTTTTGCTTTCCCCTGTTCCACCGTCTCTTTGAAGACCCCAGTACCCCCCAGACTGGAGCAGGTGCGTACGTTTGTTGGAATGTAAAGTCAGCCATAATCACGTCGTCCACTTGAGTGGGTGCAGGGATAGAGATCGGCTCTCCATTACTCCTCCTCTTCAATTGATTCTTGCTTTGGGAGATTCTATCTTTCTCCTCTTTAGTCAGTGGTTGGTCTTGCGAGAGAGTTTGTGCGCCGCTCATCTTTGATTTTTCGGAGTTGGTTTTTCCGGGTTTTGCGCTTCAATATTGGTTTCTCTTATTTGTGTGGTTTATTTTGCATTCCAAGTGTTTGATAATTTATTTTTTTGTGATTTATTGCTTCCATTAAGCTTGTGGCATTATACTTGGTGAATTTCTCTACTTGGTTGGAAAGCATTCCTAACTACGGGAAGGGAAGACGAAAGAACTAGGGTTAACAACGAAAAAAGGTGACCTTTCAGTTCTTCTTTCCGCTCTTGGTTGACAGGCTTTGTTAGCGGACCGGCAGGTGTATAAAAAGGGGAAGTTTTCTCGGTAGGTTTCCCGATTCAGGTTTAGATTCAAACGATTGGGATGATATTCTTCAGTAAGGTCATACCAAGGAAGTTGTTACGAAAGGAGATTGATTTTCACTCTTTTGAGATGGGAATGGAATACGAATTAGAAGATGCAGAAAACCAGACTTACCCGAAAGCCTAGACCTAGAAATTCAAGTATCAAAGACTGATCTTCGAACCCCTTTGGACCTATAGATTGGTACCACCTGAGACCGGGCCCGTAGCCGGAGCCATAGGCAATGAAGACTAATAATTGGAGACTGATTCTAAGATCTTTCTTCCACTGCCAATAGTACGAAAAAGAGTCTTAGTAATAGCTTCAACAAATCAAGCTCCATTCCTTAACTTCAGTCTTTGTCTAGAACTAACTAGAAAAGTGAGCCCGGTCTTACTAAATCGTCTTCCGACTTGGGAATCAGTGCCCCCGAAGCACTCAATTCATCTGGTGAAAAATCATCTCCTATCGCTTCATCTTCCGCTGTCCTTTCATTCTCCTCAGTAGTCTTCCTTCTTCCCTCTATAGGTGTTGAGGAATGCCGATAGAACTGTGGATACCTCCGCTTTGGGAGAGACCTCCGTTTTGGTCTTCCTAGAAGGTGGGGAGACCTGATCTGGACTTGACTTTAATTGACAATCCAACAGTATTTTCAAGAAATCCTTCGTGAACTCAATCAAAAGAGCAATTCAAGAAAGAAGCTTCATGTTATACTTCTCCTGCTCGGAGAATGGGTGAAGCCATTTTGTAGGAAAGTGTTTGCCCCTGAAGGAGAAGAGCAAAAACTAAAAGATGGGCACAAGTCTGTCTTTGATTGAAGACTGTCTTTCCCTGCTGTAGAAGAGTCAACCCAGAATGCCGAAACAATAGAAAGAGAATAGAAAAAACCTAGGTCAGTGAATTGCAAGGGACTTGAACTCCTTTCTTTGTAGATCCGTTGGTACCGCAGGAGATCTAGTTCCGCCTTACTGAAATGTAAATTCATTCTTGGTCAATTCAATTGAGAGTACAAATAGAAAAAAAAAAAAAAAAAGGGAGTACCGGTGGCAAAGAAGACATTTGACAAGGACAAAGAGAAGCTCCATTAGAGGCCTTGACTGTATAGTCAAATCAAAACAAGCAGCTAGTACCCTTAACTAGAGAATAGAATCACCAAAAATCAAGGAACAAAAAAGACCAGTGACAATGCCAGCCACCTTTCTCGCTTGCTTGAGTACCTTCGCCTATTCGAATCTTTATATTCTAGGATTGATCTTACCTAAAGGTCTAGATCTATAGTTCCTTCTTTTACTTGATTTTATCAAACTTGGAAGGGACAAAGCCCTGAACACCTTCCTTTCGATAGCGAAAAGCTGGCAAACAAGTTCCATTACAAGAGAGTACTCTTTTACACGAAGACCCAAAAAGAGTTGGATAGTACCAAGGACTCCAATTTGAATAGGGAAAAACTCACAGGACCGAGCCTTCGTTGAACTGTCTGCTTTCTTCCGACCGGCTTGTACCGCTGAGTAGAATGATTAAAAAGTATGATCGTCTGGTGCCAAAGAGTCTGCTACCGGGGAGTCTGATATCTCCCAATCTTCTGCTATTCGAAAATCTGCTACCGCTGAATCTCCGGATGAAGCTTCAATCAATGCCTAACTTCCACCACCCTTTGCTCAATCAGATGCCGTAGCTAGTACCAGTCCTACCCTCTCCTTAGAGTCGAGCTCAATTACATCGATCCTCTCCTTGCCTCTCTAGTGGCCGGTTCCTCTTTTCGTCTCTAAGGGGACCTGATTGTCTTTTCTCAGCCCCTCCTTCTTCTCGATAATCGATGATAGATAGGAGATCAGGTTAGCCCTACTGTTTGTTCTCCCTAACCCTCATCCAGTCTCTTAGGAGTAGGCAGGGTCTGTTCGATTGGGCTTTGACCTGTTATGACTAGTAAATTAAGCCGGACTACCTTTCCTTCAAATAGTATTCCCCGCTTGTCTCTGAGTCAAATACCCTTGCTTCTATTCTCTTTTTCATTGCCTTCCTTTGAAGAAGGAAGAGTTGGAACTCATGAATCTCTTTGGAAATCAAGCGGTTTTTCTCCTGGCTGGCCTATGAGGAAAGAGAATCCCAAGGATAGTTTCCTACTTTCAGGTTGGTTTCTTAAAGACCTGCTTTTAGTGCGCCTTGTTTTTCTTGATGGAATAGAGGTTTAATAGGACTCCCCCGATGCTGCTACGCTTCCTTACCGACCTCGGAAAGGAAGCCCGAGGTAAATCAGTCCAGTTCTTGTCTGTTTTTATTTATACGATTAGACGGTGATAGCTCCTTTAATAGTTTTCACCCCTAGCCTCTGAGGAACTGCTTATGGCTACTCAAGAAATTGGGTATGTGAAGTTCCGTTTGCTTGCTCTCCCTAAGCTCTTCGAATCAAGATGGCTATGGTTGCAATCTCGTATCCAATAGAAGGGCTTGCTTTGTTGGGTTGGTTGGCACAAGTGCTGGAAAAAGTGCTTTCAGAGTCCTTGGTTGAGCTACCATTACAGTTGATTGGCATTCTCGTGCTTGGACTGAGTCTAGCATTCCTTATCTCTTCTTACTAAGATACTAGAAAGTGCCATTTTTGACTTGATTTTTCCCTTCGCTCGTGACTGGGCGAGAAAGCAAGGTAAGGTCAGTGGAGTGATCAAATGCGATCACCTATTCGATTAGTTTCTTCGGCGGATGCTTCAGTTCGAGATCTATAACCATTGCATTGTGAAACCCTTTCGTTCGGGCATAAAGATATGGATGCCGTTACCAACCAATAGGTAGTAGTAAGGTATATACGGTCAAGAAAGAAGGATCAGGGTTTTTTCAAAGGAGAGATCGTGCATGCAAGAAAGAAAGATCCAATCCCAGTTCAGGGGCATGCCCCGTACCCGCTGTTACTGAAGAAGGAGTGGGAGACAAGAACAACTACTAATCCATTCATTTCTGTGTCGGTGCGCTAGGCTAGAATACGACAAAAAGACGAGATTTTCATGCTTGAAATTGAAAGAGAGAATCCGCCCTATCAGTCCCCTAAAAACACGGTTTTCCCTAGTCTAATCGTGCCGCTTGAATCAAAGCTTCAATAAGCGCGGGTTCTTTCCCTTAGTAGATCTTGCTCTAGGGTGACTCAAGAGCTTCCCATTAGTAGTTCCACTTCCTGAAGAAACCGGAGAAGTTCTTGCTTCCCTAAGGCTTACCAGAGACCAGAGATCAATAGCTTCCCAAAGTTATTGCTATTAGATAAATGCTCTTAAAAGAGCAGGGAAGACAAGGACAACGACCACATCTCCGACAAGGACCACAGACTTTATCTTCTCTTTTCCTTTTGTTTGTTTCACCGAAAATTTCATTCTCCCGCGGTTAGGTTAAGGCTCATTCTTGTCGTGAATGCACCCGATGCCGATAGCAGAGCCCTACATACTTATGTCCTTTTTGGGGATTAGCTGTTTGAGGGGAGGCTTATGCGCTTTTTCCTGTATCAAGAACGGCCTACGATCGACCAAGAATGTAGAAAGTGGAGTGGTCAAGCAAGCAAAGAACATGAATTGGATAAAACATTTGGCGCAAGAAGCCGCTATATAGTAATAGGTTGGGCCTTTGATTCCCCCGTAGCTTGCTTTAGAGACGTAAAGAGCTGATACACTTCACTTAGCCGTGGGTTGTCCCTCCCATCTCTCAACATGCTATAGGTCGCTCTTTCTCTTTCCTTTTCTCTATTTAAAGTAAACGCAAGACCCTACTTTATTGACTGGATTCGACCGCCCACCACTTGTCGATGTAAAGCGTTTGTACGTGGCTCCCGCTTAAAAGCAGCCTTTCTTAGGTGCTCTAACCGATCTCTTAGAAGGGCATGCGGTGAAGAGCGCTTCCTTCCTTCAGGGAAAGAAAGGTAGTCACGAGCTAAGCAACCAAGACTGGGCTAACGTCGCGATTCTTCTTCGAGCATTAGACACATGTAGTACTCCCCAGCCATTACTTCTCCCCCAACGGTTGTTAATTTCAAAAACTAAGGATCAGCCTAACCCTCATTTCGGCAATGGGATAAGGTTCCGATTGTAGCTTTAGCTAGGACTGAGATAGGAATCTGAATGAAAAACCTAAACAAAAAATCAAATAAGAGAAGTAAGAAGGCTAGAAAAAAGGTCTGCCCTTTGGTCTGTTTGGTCTGCAAGTCTCTTTCTTTCTTTCAAGAAAATCTGTCTTAAGTGAGATTCATTTCGTGTTCATTGTACCAAACCTCACCTCTTTGGTGCTTTCCCCCGGCCCTTGCCCTTTCACTCAGGATCCCTCGCTTCACAGGCACAGAGCAGTTCGCAGCAGGATCTTTCTCGTGGATCGACCTACAACTTAATCCTTCTTCACTGAAGGTATGAGGGCTAGTTTTCACTAATACAATTAGGTGCCTGGGACGATGTAGGTTACAAAGACAGACCTATTTCCTGGCCACTAAAGAAGGACCACCCGGGAACAAGGAAGGATCCATGTACCATTTCTGAAGTCCAAGCAAAGTCATTTCCCGCGCCTTTCAAAGAAAGCAAGCCAACCCCAATGAATGATAGTTATGGTTTAATGGTGGGGCGAAGGATCAACAAAAAATCTCGTAGAATGAGCACCTTTTCCGCCCTTTGCAGAAGCTGGAGAAGCTCTTGTTGTGTTTGCACTAGATTCGTAGAGCAGCTAAGCTAAGATTGGCGTTTCAGGCTTACAAACAAGAGGAAGGAAGTCAGCTTTGGGAATGCTTCCGAGTGAATCGATCCTAACGGCCTAAAGCGAAGGGGCTCACTCTCTAGAAGCACGAGCGGGCGGCTTCGAAACCTCAAAAGGCTACTCCTTAGAGAAGCGGTTATCCCAGGTTATTGTAACACCTGGTATGAAAAAAGTAGCTAGGATCAATCTTCCTCACAGTGTCCTTTCCTTTCGCGGATGCTCTAAGAGCGGCATCCACATGATCAGAAAGCAGTGACGAAGGGTCCGGTAAAAGTGCTAACATGGAAAGAGCGGAAATGCCGACAACAGCCTTTTCGATAGGAGCTTGCCTTGCCATCTTATTTACTACTAGATGTCACTTCCTTCCTTGTCCGCTTCAAGCCCGATGAGAGAAAGAGTCGCTCTGGAGGAAGATCCAAATTCTCAACCCCCTTCGCTCGATGATCTCTATAAATCTCTGACTCTCATTTATCTTCCGATGAGGAAGACAATGGAGAAGGATGGACCTTGTGTACCAAGCGAAAGGCGAGCGAAAAAAAAAAGAAGATACAGCCTTCCCACGTGTCTAAATTGACCGTTAAGTCGGTGACTCCTCAAAATCAAATCAGCATATGAGCAAGAAAAATCAGGCTCAAAAGTCGAAGGGCTTGGTTTCTCAACAGCTTACGCCTACTATTTATCATTACTCTCGAAGAGCTAAAAAAAGAACTAACGGATGAGTACGTTCAGAAGGAAGGCACACCTGTAGTGCTAGACGAGTTTATGCCAGAAGGATGGCGCACCAGAATCCCTCGTAATGACAATGATGACGAGGATCACCGTCCGATTCTCATTGAGTTCTGTGAGAGAATTGATGCAGTCACAGACTCAGATTCTGCTGAGGAAACCCCCCATTCTTCCCCCCAAAAAAAAGAAGAAACTCCTGAAGCAAATCAAATGACACTAAGGGGAGGTTTTTATTCCAGAACCGCAACTTCCCGCATTAAATGGAAAGGGGAAGGAAGTAGAAACTCCGCAAAGTTCTTCAAAGAAACAAACTGTCCAGAGGGAAGAAAAAAAGTGGAAAAAAATGTCCTAGGCCATCTGAGGAAGAGACCCTCGCTGCTTAGCGTATATGAATAAGCTCTCATGTTATCGAAAGAGCTCAGAAAGGCGCTTGTGCAGGCCCTCCTCGATCCTCAACTTTTGCTATCCAATCCTAATAGCTAATAACAGATGAAATTATTGTAAACTAAAATCTTTCTCTATCGCTGAGGCAAATTGGCTTCAAGCTTAGGGGAATTGGCTTCATTCTGAACAACAGCGGATTCGTTCACAGCTGATTCAATAGGAGCGTATTTGTGTATTTGTCCTTCAAAGAGCGTATTTTCTGCCTCTAAGATATACCAGTGGAGATATTTAGCTAATAGAGAGTTACCTCTAATCGGATATCTTTTTTAAAAGCATCGGAAGAATGAATCAGAATCCCGTAGCCCTAAGTCTTGATGTTATCGAATTTTTTTGGAGGAAGGGGGTTGATAGACAGAAGCAGAATAATGTGGCACTTGCAAAAGAGAATGCTTGTTTGACAGAGCTGAAACCAAGGGCTTGTGCATATTTTTCAGAAGCAGTAGCACTCTCATAAGGTAAGGCAAGCATGGCAAGGCGATCTATCGTTGCACTAAGGAAAGGTTTCGAATCCTCCATCCTTGGAATGGAATCCATAGTTTTGAATCTATGCCCGAGCAGAACAAATGCCACAGTTAATCATTAGTAGCAGACTAGGCAGGTGATCATATAGGCATCGAATGCCATGGTTGGCTCTTTGATAGAATCCGCTCTTGTCTCCATATACACTGTTTTAGCCTTATCCGCTCTTCTTGTTACAGTTGATCCACGAAGAGTAGGTATAAATAAGGGGCGAAGATGGAAAAAAACCTTTATCAAAGCTTCCAATCTCTTTCTCAAAGAGTGGAAGGTGTCTTCGAAAAGAGTTCTGGCTTCTAGGCTTTCGGGAAGGTAAGTCACTCTCGCTAAACTGACGTGAAAGAGACAAGAGCATCTTCATCTTCTTCCAAGCAGCCTCTTCATCCGTTCAATCCTTAACTGGAAAAGGAAGCAAAAGCCCACTTTGGAGCGAATTCCCTCTTGTCTGTGTAGCTGCCATCTCTTTCTCTGTCATGGCGTAATGGAATCCTTAGAGTCTCAGAAGGGGAAGAGAAGAGGAACAAAGAGAGTCTTTCCAAAAACGATTGAATCAATAAGATAATGCGCCAGAAATCAGATCTTATTAGTGTCACTCTTTTAACTAAAAAGTCTTGAGAATGCTTGCTGGCTAGCGCTATAGCTTTGCAAGGCAAAATCACAGATTCGGCTTCTTGAAAATAGAACTAGCTAGATTCCAGTTTTCCCAGGCAAGGGCGGGGATCCAAACTACTTATATAATAAAAAAAAAAAAGGAAGGATTTTAAGGGTACAACTCTATCTATACCCGGCTATACGCCCGGGGGCTCACCTGCATACCTTTCATTCTCTCTTTCTGTAAAAAAAGTCTAGATCGGATTTCTATCCAGCAGGAGGAAGCTCTCTCTTTCGATCAAAGACCCATTCCATGCTTTTCAGTCTACCCGAAATCAAAACCTTCCTTCTTTGACGTCGATTGGCTTAACCCGACTCTCTTTCTACTGGTCCGCTGATTATATATCTTAATGAAAGGAGTCTTTCAGTATTGAATACTGATTGTTCGTTGTCGAAAAAAGAAAGGCAGACAATTCTGCAAAAAGAAAAAAGCAGCATCTTCCAGCGGGTATATATCTTACTTCATTTAGCCTATTGAGGGCTTGTGTTTCTTTCTCTATTCATGCTTGGGACATAACAGCGACCCTCTTTGAAAAGGACGAAGCCCATTTGATTTTCATTTCCTTTTCCGGTGGATTTGTTAACTAGTGGGGACGGTTCCTCCCCTAACATAAGACTATAAAACTCCACTTTTTCTAAGCTAAGAAAGCTGCTAGTCTATCCATAGCTTAACCAATCTCATGATGGTTAATAAGAGTTTATAAACAATCAAATCAGCCCTATTTCAAATGCAAAGCTTTCATCCGCCATCCGCTTAAGGAACTGATATTCAATCAGTCTTCGAATAAGCATCCGAGACGCTTCAATCAGTCTGCCTGCCAAGGTCCGGTCCCTTTTGGTTTACCAAGTGGTATAGGAGGAAAAACAGGAAAAGAATCAGAAGTTAGCTAGAGTTATAAAGAAATAGGCTCATCAAGGACCTGCGAAGTCAGAAACTGCACTGGATCCAATCTTAGTCGATTCCATCCATTAGATAGACTAGCCTCGGGAAAGATAAGAGGAATGAATCCCATAATAGTCAAGTAAGAAAAGAAAGCGCCTATTTTCTTAATAGGAGTGGGTGCCCCTTTTTGCTTGAAAGCGGTTCAAAATGGTCATACTAAAGGAACGGTGACTCTTTGATTCACATTTCATTCACATGTTGACTTCATTGCTGAATTCATACCTTATCCTCTTTCCTGCCTGAATAGGGGAATGACCAGACCATGCTGACAAGCCCACTTGATTCTGTCCGATCATTGCACTTACTCAGTCCAGCTAGCAGCTGATCTTGGCTTGAGATCTTTTATCTTTCTCAGAGCTTATCTTTCTTATTAGAATTGAATCCGCAAGTCTATCTGAACTAGATTCCGACTTGACTGACTTAGCGTACTTCCCTCCAAGACCTCCTTCCTTGTCAGTCCAGTGAACACCGGATCTTTAACAGCGGATTCGCCTACTTCATGCCAAACCCTCCATGCCTTCCTTAGAGTTAGATCCCAATTCTCCTTTTCTCAAGCCGCTAGCTCTCATTGATGGACACATGGAATTGAGCTAAAACAGGAATATCTCCATTGCATCAAACCTCCCTCTATCCCTTCCAGCCTCTCTTGGCTAATCTGTATGATGCATCACATTCCACTTTCCTGAGTCGCATTCCCCTCTCTCTCTTTCTATGACTACTCTGGAAAGGGAAGTGAAATTACTCAACGGCTTTCGATCTGATTTTCCCCATATAGATATTGAATAGAACGAGCTCGCTTCATCATTTCGTGACATACCAAAGAAGGGATTGTTAGAATCAAGCTCCTATAGTGGACAGCTATAGCCCCTTGTATAGGTTGGGTGCTTGTTTAATTTAAGGCCATAAAGTGCTCGCTTGAGGTGGCAAACATACTCAAGATGATCAGTGCTGACAAAGCCTGGAGGTTGCTCCATGAAAACTGTCTCCTTAAGATAACTATGCAGAAAAGCATTTTTGACATCCAGCTGTCTTACAGACCACTTGTTCATAACAGCCAACGCAAGAACAAGGCGAATAGTAGTTGGTTTAATAATAATAACCGGACTAAAGGTTTCATTGAAATCAATACCTTCCAGTTGGTTGTAGCCTTTTGCAACTAGTCTTGCCTTAAACCGTTCAACCGACCTATCTGCCTTTAGCTTGGTTTT
>JANIMX020000465.1:19899-32409 GCA_024582655.2 Erythroxylum kunthianum | reverse complement strand
CAACTCAGCACCTTTTGAGAAGAGTTGCTCTTTGGAGAGCACAGTACAATGAAAGTTGTAAGCTGTGTTCGGGGGGGGGAGTGATTGTCTATCGTTGGCCTCTATGGAAGGAGGGGGGCCGAGAGGCGGTGGTTTACCCCAAAGACTTACCAGGTGGTGGACCGAAGCAGAGATTTGGCCCTCGGTGTCTACTGCCGGGAATCCTATTTCTTCGCTACTAATACCGGGGTCGCTTCCTGTCCTGGTCACTACTAGTTAGCTCCACGAAAGTTGTATAAGATTTTGCAAATAGTCTTTCTACGATTGATTCTTCCAAAGTCAATATCTACTGTGATGATATTTCAGATAAAGCAAGAGTAATAGGAGCTACAATCACTATCTACACTCTCCCCATCATATGGTCCTTGTTGGAGAATAATCATCCGTACTTTGACATGGAGAAAACCTATCATCATATTCATAAGGTTCTTCAAAGTTCCACTTCAAAGGGTATCTACCAGTTCAATACTAAAAGTAAATCAGTTCCCGTGCTTAGGGCGGGGCAGAGAGCAAAGGACGATGATAAGGAATCGAAAATGAAGACAACTTCAGCACTTGATGCGAGTAAGCAGTCAAAAATGGATTTATAAAGGAAAAGGAAATAGCACCGAAAGCTTGGCAAGCTGGAAGACTTTTTTTGATAGCCGACTGGAAAGATAGGACCGAATGAACGGATAGGATTCGCCTCAGCGGGAGAAGGCTTACAAACAAGCCCGGATAGGATAAGGCGATGACAGATTGGATTACTGATTGGTCTGCTGGAAAGGATGATAGCATTTACTCGCTGGAAGGCAATGCGCCAAAAATCACATAGGGCAAGGGTCCCATCTACGATTCCCGAGAGCCGGTACCGAACTATCCGAACCCAGAAACCCTCGCTACAAGCCTTCGACCACTTACACCAATCGTAGGAATTATAAATCATGCTTCACAAAGGCATACGGAAGAGAGAAACATAGGAAAAAATTCGGGTCTATTCAAGAAAGCGCTACGGGAATAGTGTTAAAATCAAAGCCAATCGGTAAAGAATCTCAAGCAAAAGGCTCACAATAAGAGGCTATCGGAATGGTCCCACTGCCAGAATACACACTCACTCAAGTTCAAGTGAGATAGAAATTCATTTTCTTTACCAAACGGTACCAAGCGTAAGTCTCAGTTCAGTCGGTGGCTTAAGCTAAGCCGAAGAATAGGTCGAGTTCGGAATAGGGATAAGTCCACGAATAGCGCTTCCCATAGTTCTGGCTTGCCCTATTCGACTACTTTCTTCGTCTTCTGCTCTTTCGCACTGAAGAAAGAGTACAACAATAAAGATAAGATCAACATCTCTACTTGTATGTACGAGACAGGAGACGAGACTGGGCCGACTGCTTAGACGAGAACAAAAAGGGGAGATGAAAACCCGTTCCCGATTGCCTTTGATTCTCATTGGAATGGGACCCCCTCGGCTTCGCCTTTGAAATCGGAGACTGTTCCAATTTCCTACTGAGACTGAGATAGGCAAGCAACGACTTAAGCCAACTAGACTTATTGCTTCGTCTTATGCTTTTGGTACCTCTGGACTTGGGACTTCTGCTTCTTCTGCTTTTGGTATCTGTCTTTCCATCCAGCTTTGTTGTTTGCTGGAAAAATCCACCTTCAGTTTGGGATCTTAGGTTTGGGACCTTTGTTTGGGGGCCTTCTCCTTATTCTAGCAAATAAGCAAGTAAACTACCTTCTAGAGGAAAAACTAGACTTGAATGTACTACTCCATATCGAACCTGTAACCTATAACATCCTATGTATGGAACGCAACTACAACTTGAACTCAACCCCTAGCACTGAACCTCCAAAAAGGGAACTGGATGAATGGGAACTGGCTAGCAGATTATAGGTCCTAAGGATAGAGGCTAGCCAAGGTAGGACGGACTCCTTTCATCATATGGTTTTTTTGAATACTTGAATTTCATTCTCTGCTAGGAAAAACGATGAGAGAGTGCTCCGGGAGCAAATAATCATTCTTTTTTCCCACTTGCTTTACCCGGCTAGCTTTCCTAAAAGTCAAAGATCTAGTTTCAAAATGGGCATTCGATAGAGCAAGATAAGGATTTGTAAAGACTTTCAAACAAGGGCCCTAAACCTAATAAGCTTTCAATAAAGATTCTTGCGCTTACCCTTGCCCTTGCTTACCCTGCGGTGACACAAAACATAGAAAGGCTGGAGGAACAGGCATACCTAAAAAGGAGGATTCACTGATTATCTTAACCCGCAATCTCTTACCTATCAACTTATCCTAGCCTAGATTGGCTTCCTAGCTATGAACTCATACTAGATGGACTTAGCACTGTAATTATCCCTTGATCTATATGGATAGCTTCAAAACTGACTTGCTCTAGAGCTTTAGAACCCGTGGAACCAGCTATCCCAGATTTCAATAAAAAAGCTTTTTCCCTTGCTTGAACTAGCTAACTTTATCCTCCAATGGATAGTCCTTCGCGCTTTATTACTAGATGGTGTTACATCATTTTCTCCTTCTTCTAAAGAAAGAGAAGAGCTTGATTTTCATCTCCTGCTTGGCTTGCTGCAAGAGGCTACCTTAGGACTGCAGCAATTGGCGCGGCTGGATGGCTTGGAGAAGGAAAGGAAATAGAAAAGATGCTTTACTATGCAAGGCTCAGAAGGATCCAGTGGAACTGGCTCTAAAGAAGAACCTACAAACTTGGTAATATCTTTAGTACAGACTGGAGAATAGCTTTCAATTGCAGTAGATTAGATTAAGAGAACTGGGGAAACTAATCGTATAGTATTCTCTCCCAGGGAGAAGCTAAAGTCCAAAACGATTCCTCTCTTTGTCAAGAAGAGTAATAAAATCCCTAGCCATGGCTTTCACTGTATTACTCGCTGGCTACTGCCGCTGCAACCAGAGGGGGGGGATTACCTCAGCTCAGTGGAAAGCGAAGGGGAAGGGTAGGGCTTAAAGCAGCTCGTTCCTCGAGGGTTCGGGTCAGGAGCGGTATAAGAGGCCAGTCCTTTTTTTCTTAAAAATTTCATTTTTCTGTTGATGCGGTAGAGGAGAGCTGCTTGACTTCTTGACTTAGAGCTTGAAGGTGACGACTGCTCCTCTTCCATTCTGAACGAACAGTTAGGGTTACAGGGCGCTCTGAGTTGAAAATCAAGTAAAAAGGAAGACTTTTAAAGTATGACCCGCACCCTCGACCTATTAGGTTCTTACTTGATATTTACCTGTATCTATAGTCACTCCAGATATTTATATCACACTAGGGTCCCGGGCGACTGACTCTGTCAATGCCTTAGAACTCTCTTCAATGCAAGGCGATAGTCTTACCTTGATGGCTGAACCTGGGTTGTCTTTCTCAACGGATTGAGTGTGTCACCTACTAGCAATGGAATATGCTTCACTCGCTCCCACCTTACTTACTAAGCCGCTATCGGTACAGGAGGCCTTGTCCAATTTTTGTGTGAAATCGCTCAGCTCAGCAAAGGCAGGAAAGCTTTAATAATCATTCACAATAGCAATAGGTAATTACCTATTCTGCTTCCGAATGCATACTTTGTTCAGTTACTCTTTCTCGACTATAAGATAAGGGGCGAGTTTAACGAGCCGTTCCACCCCAGCTTATACATCTGCTCCTGTTGCCGATGCCTACTCCTCAACCATAGCTTACCGATGACGAGAGACCTACGGATCAAGCAAGCTCGAACTTACCTACCTACGTCATGAGTATTGGCAGCACATGAAGGAGCGAGTTTACGAGCTGAAGTTGGAGTATCAATCGCCATCTCCCGCAGTCTAGTCTTTAGCTCGTTCTCTCTGGGTCAATCCCCTCGTTTAAAGAAAGCCTGCCAATCTATAAAGGTAGGCACCAATTGAAGCAACTGAATAAGCACTCGCCATCGTCAGCTTAATATTAATATTAATATAAATAAAAATATACAGTAGGTTCCAATTAAAAGGAATGGCTTTCCCCCACTCAATAGCCCTTTCCTTATTTTATGTCTAAAATAACCTTAATCCTCAGCTAAGAAAGAACAATTCACCTAAAGACCAATACGCCTAGTAGGTAAAGTAGTGGTTGGTGGCTATAACAAGATTCACGGTCACAAGTTAGTAAAGTAAGCGGGAAGGGGTACGCCTAGTATAAGAATATGAATCGAATCCGCAGAAGGGCTTAGACGAGACCTAGCATCGTCGAATTTCCTTGGGCAGTAAAAAGACGAGTTGAAGGTTAACCGAAAGCAGGAAAGAGAGCAGGAAAAAAAAACCATAAGGAACAAGCTGCTCGGGAGGTTTGGATTCATAGATGGGCAAAATCTTCTCTTTGCTGCGGGTGGATGCCCAGAGGGAGCTGCTAAAGCAACTGACACCGGTTAATCAATAGTAGTGATATCCACATCCCTGCCCCCTGATTATACTATGCATTATGCTCCTCGAAGCAAGGAAGTGAGAGCACCAGGTTTGAAGATGCAGGTTCGATAGGACCAGGAGCTACTTCAATCAATGTTCAGTCTGACTACGAGGCTTCTTAGCCCGCAGCTGACTACTTATTGAAAGACCGAACAGGAAATTCAAAGTCATACTACAACAACTGTAAACATTCCCTCCCCGCTCTGACTTTGATCGACTTGCCCACACAGCGTCTTTTTTGAGAGAATCAATCAAGGGGCTAAGTGACTCTCGAAAGTAGTCTTTTGTATCACGTCAAGAGAAATGACATAGATAAGATCATTGCTTGAAGAGTTTCATTGTCGAATTGAGCTCGGAATTGGATCCCAATAGTAGCTGCTGCCAAAAGGTGCTTTATGAAAGCCGGTTCACAGCAGTGAAAGTACGATTGATTTCGTCGATCGAACGAAAACCGTTTCTTGCTTTTTTTGCCTCTCTGGCTTGACTAGTCTGCTTGCTTAACACAAGTTTGATTTCACCTTCACGGACTACTTGACTACCCAGAAAGCGTAGGCTCGAAAGCAAGAATCAAGGGATTGAGAAAGTTGCGCGAAAGCCGTTGCGCGTTAGCGCATCCCTCGTTAGCGCTTTTTGATTGCAGGGCGTTTAGGCTTGACTAATCTAATAACATAGAAAGGTTTGAGACCATATTAAGGCTTGATTCAATCAGCAAAAACAAACAAGGGATGGATCGGAAGTCTGATAAGGCTTTTTTTAAAAGATGGGGACTCCAGCGGTAAGAAAGAGTCACTCAGTAAATCGAATCGGTGGATCACACACACTTGTTAGAGACAGGGGCACGCCTGACTATTTAGAAAGTATACAAGTGTTGAAAGAGTGAAGTCTGGGGGCAAGGGTAAAGGTGAGGAATGGGATCTCCAAAGCTACCCGCCCTACGAAATTCGCAAGCAGGGGACATGCCGAACACCTACCTTTCCAACTAAGTCCAACGCGAGGACTTTTAATTGACGATGCGTTCCGTCGTCAGCAAGCGGTGGCCGACAAGGCCCTTCTAAATAGTTATATCTTGGGAAGCGAAGAGGACAGGTTTGAAACTCGTTCGGTAATCTTCTCCCGAAGGTAGGCATTTACCCAAGGCACTGATATTCTGAGTCTCTCAATTATACGTGTTTTAGGGAGTTGAACGTCTTATTCTTATGAGTGGCCTATGTGAAGCCAGGTTCCGGAAAGTGGAGTGAAAACCGGCTCTAAACAGGATCCAAAGATATTCAAATCCAGTTCCAATCTGGATATAAAAGTGCAGTTCAATCGTCGAAAGTGAGATCGATTTTAGTCCGGTCTTATTTGATCTTTTGAATCAGGTTCTTAAGACAAAAGAGGGTTTTCTGAAGAATCTCTCTTAAGGCCTATTAAGTCAAGTAAGTAAGTTCGAGATCGAGAGAGAGGCTAAACTTCTAGTAACAGTAGGTGCGCCTTCAGTTGAGGAGAGCTGTTCACAAGCAGTGGTTATGAGCTCTTTCTTGTTTCGGTTCAGAATCACACCTTCAGTTGCACTAGTGGATTGAATAACCTTTTTTTGAGTGCCAACAAAGTTGTTAAAAACACGAATTTCGATAGGCTGGAGGACTGATACTATAAGTAGGACAAAGGCCTTAAAAGATCAAATAAATGAAAGGCACTTATCCAAGGTTCTTGGCATTTGTATTTAAGAGAGAGAGCTATGCTTAGGTCAGTTTCTTTAGTCCACTTTTTTGGTAAGTCAAAGTTCACTTGAGTTTAGGGGCGTAAGCGGTAGTCCCGTATGAAATTCATAAAACATTCATATCTGGCACTTGAGGAGGTCAATCTTAAGTGTTGGAAGGTACTCCCCCTCATCTAAAAAGGATAGGCAATTGAGAGAGAATAGGGCGATAGCGATAGACACAGGAACTGAAATAGACTCCAATCTGACTTCCGTAGAGGAGAGGGGAAACCTGCTTAGATAGGGCGATAGCCCGGTTTTGATTGAATAATCCTTTCCTGTGCGAGTCTTGTATTGAGGTATACCGAAGATATGAGGGGGGGTTGCTGTTTTTTATTAATGAGAGCAAGCAGTTTGAATTTTTTTAAAGAGTTTGGTAGGGCTTTAAAGAGTAGGCGGTTCGTATGTTTTTATGATCCTCAGATTCAAATAATAAGTAGGAGGATACGCAGAGAGAGAGCTCGTGAAGTCTACCCGTTCTTAATTCATCCATTTAGGCCTACTAGGAACACGTAGATCCAGGGAACCTGGCTCGGGAACAGCTGATTACTAATCGGGGCTAATCCCAGTAAGAGAGTCCAATCTCTGAAATAGAGCTTAGTCTCTGAATACTAGTCTACTAAGAAGGCATAGGTTATGACTTGATCCAATAGAGTCAGAACACCTTTCTATCTAAAATCAATGGTGCTCGATGAAACGATCCAGATTCCACACTATGCTGTAAGCTGGGGGGGAGAGCGGCTCTGAGAAGCTGGGCGTTCAGTGTGATTATGGGGCTAGAAAGAAAAGAGAAAAGGCCTAAAGAGCGAGAGAGTGATGGGCAACCTTAGTCTATATGTTGCTCGTGAGCCGCCAAGTACCAGTCTCGCAACAACGCAAAAGGGTCGCAATTGCTGATCGTTCGCGAGTTGAACTCGCTCTCTTGCCACGCCTTTAACTCACTCGCTTGAGTCGGACTCAATCACTCTTTTGGAGGATCATTCGTTCTTCACTCTCTTGCTATTAACCGCAGGGAGCGCAACAAATTCTCATATAGAAACAAGCGAAGCGTAGCGATTCGTACTTCCGGAAAAGTTTCGCTAACCGGCAGGCAATAGCGCCCGCCGATAGACGCAAGCAAGCGTAGCGAATCACATAGATAAGCCCCCACCTGCCAGCGCGCGGATAGGATAGATATGGCGGGCGAAGCACGAAGGGGATGGATGTCTGAGCGGTTGAAAGAGTCGGTCTTGAAAACCGAAGTATTGATAGGAATACCGGGGGTTCGAATCCCTCTCCATCCGCGAAGTCATTCTCTTTTGCGTTATCTATAGATAAGAACGAATCGGATCGACTCGACTGATATGATAGATAGAATGGGTAGCGTGTGTTATGATTTTTTTAGGACTTTGTCTCCCTTTCGTTATCTTCTGCTCCCGGTTGGAGAAGGGCCGGGTGTCCTTTGGGAGCTAAGTCAAATCTTGTGAGTGGTTGATAAACTATGATTGCAGTTTGATTTAGGAAGTCCCATAGCTGTGAGGCTTAACAGACAAAGAAAACGGTGGATACTTCCACTAGTTGGGTAGAAGGTGACGACCCTAATGAATCGACTATGAAGGTGGCTGTTAACTACATCAGCGCTCAAATTCCTTTATCGTTATTGCCCTGGCTTCGCCCTGGCACATTTTTTGTTTTGATCTTCGGCTCCTCAGGACCCAACACAATCTTTTTATTAGAAATTTCCTTTAAAATAAAAGATGAAAAAGGTGTTGATACGTCCTATCCACATAGAAAGCTTACCCTCTTCCACACATTACCGGTGGATGCTACAGCCGCTATTACTTTGGCTGCAGGAGGGGAATAGTTAAGTGAAACTCTCGACTTGGTAAACATCCTGTTTACCCAGGCGCCGTAGTCTTGCCTAACCGTTCGGCCGGAGATTCCCCCCTGACAAGAATGATGACGGCTTTCAATCAAATAATCAAGCTCCGGTCCTTCGCCACTACTAAAGTCAGATTGATTTCTCTTCGACAGTACGCCAGCTCACCCACTATCTGGCGAGAACTGGTGCGAGGGGATACGCTTTGCCTTTTGGTTTTGAACTTCTAACATTTAAATAACTCTTAAGTCGGAACTCAAATCCCCTTGCGTAAGGAAACTTCGAGCTCATATAGGTATGATTCCTTCTTACCGTAGAATCTTTCTATCTCAATCTCATCTCAAATCGATCTTTATCTCATCTTTCTCTTTCTAAGCCCTGTGCTCCGAATCCATTTTGCCGATTCACGTCACAATTTGTTCCCCAGAGGACAGGATCATGATGACCTCTGGCCCTTTGAGAAGGTCCAAAAGCCGCAGACGGAAAGCAAGGAAATGTCACCTACAGAAGGAGGAAAGCACTTAGAAGAAAGACTAGTCCAACTCTTAGATGGACAGATGTCGACACTTGAGCCAAAGTCTTCAACCGACAGTACAAAAAGAAAAAATGTCCCTATTGTCATGATCAGAAACGAGATACTCAAATGTATCAGGAAGAAAGGGCCACTACAATCAATGTTTATCAGACTACTCTTTCAAAGTCAAGTGCAACAACTAAACTAAAATCAGATAAAATCATTTCCCGGAGAGACTTTTTGCTTTCCAACCTATGAGCTTCGCCGCAAGCGCCTTGTCAAGGAGGAGCTCAGTTTCAAGGGATGGCTTGCTGGGACGTTCACGAAAAGGTCTCATGGGCAAGAAAGAATGCGGGTCTAGATAGGCTAAAGACCACAAAACGGAATCAAAAAACAGGCTCTTGCATTTTTGGTCTTTCCAAAGGTCAGTCAAAGGGGGCATCTTCCTTCTGTTCATACGGGATGGTTCTTTTCACTGGGTTTTTAAGGCATGATTCTATGAAAAAAGGATAATGGATCTTTTTTCGCAGATAGCAGGGTAAACATCTACTATAGCGGCGGGGGAGTGCTTGTTGAGCTAACCTTTCGGCTTGAAAGGGCTTAATGAACGGCTTTTTTCTTTCAATCGTCTCTTCCCTTCTCTATGAAGATTCCCTAATGGCTCTTCTTTCCATGTGGGGACGGGGACTTCCCAGCTAAGCATTCCTCTCCGTGGAAGCCTAGCCCTATCTGAATCCACAAAACGAGTTTGCTTCATGGACCTCTTGCACGGCCTTAACCCCTCCTTCTTTACTTGATGGGGAAAGAAGAGCTGAACAAGGAGTGACTTTCTTACCTTAATTAACAGATAGCTGTAGTAATCAGGCTTCTTCAACGAAAAGATCAGAGGCGGATTCAATCCCAACAGTTCCCATCTTTGGTGCATTAAGCGGAGAAAGACCGTATTCTCATGTCCTGAAAAGAGCATATTCTAGGCATCCGGTTCGTTGAACCCGGTGATTCCTCTTCCATCAACAGCTCTCTCGCTTTCCACGGGGAACTACTTTTCATAGGCTGATCCGAATTAGGCTTAGGCTTTTTAGGTCTTCTACGCGCGGGCATACCCTTGATTGATTCTGGCTAGGGTGGGGACATGGATCTTCCATTACTCATTTGTGCTATCCCTGCCGTGAAAGAGAAAAGACTGATAAGAGTAGTTGTATACCGACCCCTCCCTTACTCAACAGCCCCTCGTTAAGTACACTCCTTTTGTCTCGGTTTTCAACTACTTTTTTTAGTAAAAACTGGGAAGATCTTCACTACCAATATGATATGCTATAATAGCACTTGGCAAGATAAGAAAAGGAAGAAGCATAACCCATATTTCCGCCTTCTGGTAATAAAGAAGGCACCGCTCTTAGCCCACAAATCAATCATCAGGTTGAAAACCGGACAGGAACTATTCATACAATGGCACGAGGAGGTAATGCTACTGGAAAGTGATAGTAGCTGGCTCCTATTGGTAAGTCAAAAAAGAAGGTCGTAGGGTACCAAAGCAAAGGCGGGAAGGGAAATGGCTCACAAAGATTAGGATTGGCTGTAACAAGGTCTTCAGACTCCCTTACTTGTTTACTTTATCCTTTCTGATGGATGGCCCTACCTGAGAGAAGAAGCTACTGAAAAAAGATCCTTGGTGAAGGCCGAATGAAATCAACTGAATTCGTACTAGCTCTAAGAAAAATCAAGACTGACTGCTGCTGCCTGGTAAACCTGCTCTTGACTATCCTGCTAACTATCTTAATGGATCTAACTCTCTTTATTATTATTAAACTGACTTGTTCTTTGCCAGGACACTGGCCACTCTATAGATCTAGATGGCGGAGAACTACCAATGGCTAGAAGGTACCTGGAAAGAAAGAGGAAGAAAAACCTCAATGGAAACTCTGATTATTACATGACGGACAGAAAGGCAGAAGGACTGGTAGAAATGGAGCCTGGTCTGATCCTCTTTCTTGATGTTCCCTCACAGACCCATTATGTAACCTGATCTTATTACGACGTATCTTTCTTGATTGAATACATCATTGAAAGAATCATGCAAGAGGTCAGCTACGTGAATAGCGTGCGTAAGGAGTTGGACAGAGAGAGGTGCACCATGTGAGATTCTCATCCCTACTCCTTCGATTAATGGTCTTGATGTGAGATTCTCATCCCTACTCCTTCGATTAATGGTCTTGATGTCAGCCCTCTTCCTATAGATCTGGGATGGAGGGAGATATCCCTTTTTGATATCCCTTTTTGATTTGATTAGGCTACTTTAGCCACGGTAACTTACGAATAATGATTCCCTTTGACAGGAACTTGCTGAGAAGAGACTCTCTTCGATGCAACTCAAAGGAGTCCAGAGAGCAGCCAACGTTCGGAAGATGTTCTAGACTAGCGTGACCGGAACCTCTGAGGATAGAAAATCCGCTGCTTAGCAGATTATGCTATCAACTTTACACCGACATGATTATCTGACTTAGGATCGAGGCCTGCAGTTACAAGGTACTACCCTCCCAGAGACTAGACGCATGACTTATGCCCAAGAATCATTCCTTAGATATGTATATATATCTTAGATCGAGTTGTGCACTCTATCTTCGGTAGTTCAGGGGGCGGGTTCACAATTGACGTGTAAGTCATTCTACCTCCACCGATAGAGAGCAAATCAAAGGCTGAATGGATACCATCGGTAGCCGCGCCTGTTCATAAAGAAAGATTCTGACTCCGAGAAGACTTACCCAAAAGAGCCAAAGCGTTCAGGTCAGCAACTCTCTTCCAGCCAATAGCTTAAAGACTTGAACCTCTCTTCTTACCGAAGTTCTAAATTAACCAAGACTTCTCTACTTATCTATCGTAGATTCCACTGTCCCCACTCTGAGAAAGCAACCAATCTACAGAACACAGCTTTGAAGCCTTAACCACAGAAAGCTAACTCACGGGTCAAAGACTAACGTCAATTAAACTACCTTTCCCCGGATAATCCTCAGTTAAGGAACTCTCACGATAGATCAATCATATACCAGAATCAAAGAATCGCACTTTCTGTTCCCATTAATAGTATTTATCATCTTATCTTGCTAGAAAACCAACTAGTCTCTTTTTTTTCTTTAAAAAAACCTTTTAATTAAAAATAAGGATATATTATAATAATATAAATTTCTTCAATCTTTCCGATTCATGGCTTTGTCAGAGCTTTATATCGTTCTTTTTTAAGCCCGCTACTGGTTCCGGAACTGAGCCTGCATTGGGAGTCCACCCGCTGTCAGCCATTCGTAACAAGGTAGCCGTAGGTCCAGGACCAGGACACCTGCGGCTGGAAACCAACTGGATCGAATCCTTCTTCTTTGTTAGAACTTCAGTCCAACCCAATCTCGACAAAAGTAGAAGGAACGAACTAAATAATTCAAATCTTATAAACTGACGTGAACGCACCCTTTCCAAAAACCCATTTGTAGCTCCACCTGGTAAACTGGGCTTTTATGGACAAGCTACTCTGGTTTAGCAAGGAAAGTAGGGGCTCTAGTTTATCCGTTCGCTGAGCCTCATTCTGCTGTGCCCGGTACCAAAAGAAATAACCCAGGTTTTTCCTGAGACTCTCAACCATTACTCTCATACACAGGACATGGAAAGACTGATACTACTATCAATACCGAGCCTCGAGCCGGGACAAAAGGCGGAAAGCTTGCTTCGCTTCCTTTCATTACAGGGTTGGATCTCTGAAACGGTGTGCCTGACATATGCTGGGCATTGGCATGAGGTCTTGTGGAATAGTCCGACCCTAGCGTAGCGCACGAAAACAGCTCAGCCAGCATAGCGTACTCAGCTTGCTAACCCTAATGCAGTAGACAGTATACGTAACAAATAAACGCCAGGAGCAAAGCGAACAACAGAAGAGCCTTACTCGAATAGATGGATAGATGGCCTTTCTGATC
>JANIMX020000462.1:124206-148530 GCA_024582655.2 Erythroxylum kunthianum | reverse complement strand
TCCCACTCACCTCAACTACACGGTGTTATCCTTCGGTCCACAGTAGGGTTGTCTGTTGGGCGTAAACCCTGTTAGTTGAAAGTCCCTTTTAATAACACTAAAGGCCATCCTCCTACACCTTTAATAAACAACATGGGAGGGAGCCATATTTCACAAATCTTGACCTTGGTAACTCTCCCAAATCCTAACCAAATTTCTCAATACATAAAATTCACTCTAAGGAAACTATCACCTGTGGTGTCTTTAAATGCGCTTTGTAATGCCAACTTCAAATGTTGCAATCATATTTATGGATGTTGATCAAGTCCAAACAATGACTGAACTTGATCACTGTTATTTTCCTTGTCATCATGTCTACGGGATTATCAGCAGTACTAATCTTTTGGACCTGGACTCCACCTTCTTCAATAATTTCAATAAAATGATACTGCACATCAATATGCTTCATACGTGTATGATAGACTTGGTTCTTTGCTAACTGGATAGCACTTTGACTATCACAATACACCGTAATGTGTTTTTATCCAACTCCCAAGTCTTCAAGAAATCCTTGTAACCATATTGCTTCTTTAACAACCTCTATAACAACCATATATTATGCCTCCGTTGTAGACAAGGCTACTGTGGACTGTAAGGTAGACTTTCAACTAAATGGTGCTTTAGCAAGAGTAAACACATAACCAGTAATTGATCTTCGTTTATCCATATCACCAACTTAATCTGATTCACATCATCTGACTATCTGCTGACCAATACTATCATCCTTCTCAAATATGAAACCAACATCTAAGGTTTCTAAAATGTACCTTAGAATCCATTTCACAGCTTGCCAATGCTCCTTTCCAGGATTATGCATATACCTACTCACAATTCCGATTGCATGTGAAAGGTCAGGCCTCGTACACACCATAGCATACATAAAGCTACCCATTGCAATTGTATAAGGAACCTTAGACATATACTTTTGTTCCTCGTCAGTCGTTAGCCACTATGAAGCACAAAGCTTGAAATGAGGAGCAAGTGGTGTATTTGCAAGTTTGGTTTTTTCAATCAGGCCAAAACATTGCAGTACCTTCTTCAAATATTGCTTCTGACTCAAACAAAGTGTGCCCTTCTTTCTGTCTCTCATTATCTCCATACCGAGAATCTTTTTGGCTTCACCCAGATCTTTCATTTCAAGCTCATTTCTCAGTTGAGCCTTCAATATGTTGATCTCCTTTGATGTGAAAACGTAACAATGAATTAAAGCAACTATAAACGATATGAAAACGTAACAATGAATTAAAGCAACTTTAAACGCTGGTTTATCAAGAATACGCAAGAAAAGCATCCGAAGCAAGGTTTGATCATCAACATTAGAGATGGGACTATGGTCATGATGGAATAGAACCTCTTCCTCCTCAATCGAAAAAGTACAAAAAAGGTACAGAAATGGCTATAATAGAGTTTCTCTTATTCGTATTTTCCGGAGTATATTCACTGTGTCACAACAACAACTATATACCAGACCTGAGTGTTAGACTAGGGCTAGAGTGACTCCCTGGATATAGGCAATGATATGCTGAAATTACCGGGAAACCTAGATTTGCCCAATATAGCATCTTCGTTAATCGTATTGAGCTAATCAATAGGGCGAGCTGTTTGATAGTGACTTTTTGGTAGGGCGACGAAAGGCTACTTCAATCTAGGAAACAGCCGGAAACTCGAAAGGGTCGCCTTTGGAAGCGTTCGCCGGCAACCAAAGCGTCACGACAAAAGAAAAAAGGAAGGAGTGACGCTGACTGAATCCAATCCCGGAAACGAAATCAAGTTCGTTCCCTTTCGTCAAGTAGGTGTAGGCATATGTTTCACTTTTGCTTTGCTCTATTGGAACAAAGCAAAGAAAGAGGCGGAATGGAGAAAGGAAAGGGGCAAGGGCGGTCTTGCTTGGCGCGAAGGCTGCTGGTTCGGGGACAGGGTAAGGTACTAAAGGTCCTCGGACTTCCAGGCGGTCTTGATTTTGGGCAGCTGTTCACCGTTGGATCTCGCCAATACAGCCCCCTATAGTTTTCGTTACCGAGATATCTTTTTTTTCATTGTTCCCAGGGATTTTTTGGGGAATCCGCCCCCATGCTGCAAACAGTCAAATCTGACCCCTTGTCGCTCTTCTTTCTTTCCTCGCGGGCAGGAAGCACACCAGCAGCGTGCGTTGCGTGATTCTACTGTGTTTTTTGCACTTGACTGGGTGGACAGTTGACCGGAAGAGAACTTCGATTCGCCCGGCCAGCAGGCGGGCGGTGTGCTTATCTTGTGTGACAACACTACAGAGCGAGTGGCGCTTCTAGGCGGGCAGCTGTGTGACAACACTACAGAGAAAGCGTCGCTTTCGTGTAACATGCTATGGTCTCAATGCCCTTACGAGGTAGTGATGAGTTTAACGCGCTCTAAGCCCGGCCCGCGCGCGGTTAGGAAGATTGGCCGCAATCTGAGCAGTACCACCCACCCTACCCTACCACCTATAGGCGGCCGTCCGTACTACAGCCGCCCGAAAAGGAACTGCAGTGATCTTGAATAGGAATCCTACCGCGATAAAAATCATCCCCATAAAAAGACCACTAGATCGAGCACCAGTGATTTCGTATCCGGTCAAAATCTTGGCTAATTGATCGAAGTGGGTAGCTCCAGTAGACCCATAGATCATGGAACAAATAGGGTGGGTAGGCCCAACCACCACACTACACGTATAGACGCGAACCCCCCTAAAAACCGTACGTGCGACTCTCACCGCATACGGCTCGCACAAAGACTCCTAAATCCATCCCGAGCCTTTGATTCCGCCTCTTCTCTCCAATCCTCGATCAAACTTGCGTTCCCCAGGCGCTATTAAATGGGGTCTTTCCTGCGCCTATCGTATGTATCGGCTTGGCTTCGTCCCGAACCAAGGAGGCATTCTGGCGGGCGCATGCGTGTAGGAAGGCCGACCACTACATAAGCTAAAAGACTACGACTACAAGCCAAGCCGGAAGCTACTCGCTTCTATTCTCGTTGGGATTGGATATAGATGGGGAATCTATAGATCGTAGTAGTTCGCCAACCTCTCTAACTAACATACGATACAATTTCACTTCACGGCACGGCAAAAAAAAAATCAAGAGCTTCGCTCGGTGGGCCTTCCTACGCTGACGAATGCCTCCTTTCTCTTCTCTGAAGTCTACAACAAAAAAGTGGGAGAGGCAGGATTCGAACCTACGTAGAAAAACTTCAACAGATTTACAGTCTGTCGCTTTTGACCACTCGGCCACTCTCCCCTTCCCGGGCCGAGGCCCCCCTTAGTTGCTTCTGGCTAAGCATCTTTCGGCGGAGGAGAGGAAGCGACTAGTCGCTTCTGGCGAAGCTGCGAGCCTACCCTTCTCGAGCCTACTTAAAAAAAAATAGCTTACGCTTCCCCAGCCTAGTCTACTAAAAAAGGGCTACAGCAAGCAAGCTTTCCCCCTTTGTTTGTTGTGGGTCGCGCCTCGCCGTAGGCACTTTTTGAATGAAATGAGTGGAGATCCTCCTTCCCCCTTGAAAATGACCAACATTGTACTAGTGGCGAAATTAGAGCATCCCACCCCAAAAAAACTCGGAACCTAAAGAGAGTTCAGTCTACAAGAAGCTGGCAGAGCTTTAGCCATTGGACTACATACATCTATCCTACCTAAACAGTCAGCCTTTGATTGTTCGTTCTTCGAATGACGCTAGTGAAGACAAATTCCTTCCGGCTAAAAAAGAGACTACTCCAGTCTTCCCATTCATTCCCAGTGGATCCTTCTTCCCCCTAAGAATTGAACGAAGCAAGTTCACCTATACGAGAGTGAGGAATAAAAACCAACAATCAACTTCCCACTTTTGATGTCCCACGATTCTGCTAATTTAGAAAGAGAAAAGGGGAGGTCAGAAAAGCGATAACTAACAATTCTCCCCAAGTAGGATTTGAACCTACGACCAGTCAGTTAACAGCCGACCGCTCTACCACTGAGCTACTGAGGAAAAACTCCCTTAAGGAAACCGACTCTCGTTCTTTGGACCAACCTATGACCGAACAAAAATGGGTGATTTTTCACATACACCGGGAAAAAAAGTGACGATAGCAAGCCCCTCCCCGGCCGCTCCAGGAAAAGGGGGCGGCGGTCAACCATCCACTCTCGAGATTCATATTGATCAATCGATCTCCGCGTTTTGCCAGTTCGCTAAGTATACTCACTCTGCCGAGGGGCAACAAAGGTTGGAACTCTTCCTGCCAAAAAAAGGGACCTACCTCTCATCCTAGGAGTTAGCAGGTATGATAGAGTCCCCTCTCTGTTTGTCTCTCTGAGTTTCTACTACTAAGTAGCACTTCTGCTATTCAATCATAGAATCGATTCAGATCAAGCTGAAAAAGCCCTTTAGTAATCTCAACCGCTTTTTTCAAAAAATCTGCCTCCAGAAAGACGCCAAAAAGCCGTATAGTGCAGGAACGCTCACATTTTTTGGCTTCCTCTTTCACTTGAATTTCCAAATCCGGCGCGCTCCCGGCTACGCGTGGACCCTTCGCCTGCTTAGAAGTGGATTCGAACCACTGACACAAGGATTTTCAGTCCTTTGCTCTAACCAGCTGAGCTACCTGAACCACTTTCCTAAAGTCTCTCATCTATGAGCGCCCTACCTTACCACTTGACTAGTAAGCGAAAAGCTCTTTACTAATAACATAGAAAGGGGAAAGGACTTTTTCGCTTACTAGTCAAGCTTTCGAGCAGCTCTTTCAATTTCCGCCTAATCTCCCAACGGGAAGCTTGCTTATAGAAAGAAGAGAGGCCGGTCAAATAACGCGCAACGGGCTCTCTGCGCCTAGTCCCTAAGTAGTGCTATTCGGAGGACTCCACCAAGAGGTTCTTTCTCTCACGTAATTTCGCCCGCCCGTTCCACTGTAGTGCCGGAGGAAATGGGATTCGAACCCATGATACAATCTTCTTGTATGTCGATTTAGCAAACCAATGCCTTAAGCCACTCAGCCATACCTCCATGATCGGAATTGGATGTTCGCCCGCAGGGCCTGCCTAAGCCGTAGCGCACGTACTCTTCCTCTCTCTCTATCTATGTCTATCCAGATCCCCCCAGCAAGTCATCCAAATCTGCCACACTGAATGATGAACTTTGCACCTCCAGGAGGGTTACCTGAATGGCCTTCGTCTAGTCGAGAATGGACTGTTACTCTTCTATTCCATTATATTACGAATAAGTCTATATTACGAAAAAGGGAATTCTCGTCATGATCGATCCACGTCCTACCCGGGCTTAGTAAGCTAGCTTACTAAGGCGAAGGACTTATTTTTTGATTGCACTAGTTTCGAAAGATAGCACTTAATAGTCAAATCTTACCCGCTTATCGACCCTTACAAGAGAGCTTCGCCTTACCTTCTCCTGCCTTTTCCCCAGCGTCGAAGTTCAGTTCCTTTCTCCTGTGCTCGCCCTAACCTATTGAACAAAACCTAGTGCTCAAGCCTAAACCTAGTATTATATTGCACTCACTCCAAGATCAGGAGCTATTCATAGAGCCGGGATTTAGGTCAACTCGTAAATCCGTATATAATAGCCGCCGAAAGCCGAAGCTTCACTCCAGGTCGAACTCAATTCCTTTCGGTCAATCCCTCTATCCATGAAATTTTCTCCCTTCTTTCTTCCTTCTCCTTCGATCCAAGCAACAAGGCAAAAGGCAAGCTGACTTAGAGGCTGAATGCCTACTTTCTCAATAAAAGAATTTACCAAAGGCTATTAATCTAGCTATCGAGTCACCCTAACGGAGAACTCTAACTGAACTTTCAAGCTTGATTTTGATTCTGTGTACCAATAAGCCACCGATTTTCTCTTTTCCAAAATAAGTGGTTAAGTGCTTGAGACTTCTCTACAGAGAGTTGACTGGCAAAAAGCAGATCTTGGCTTAGGGCTTAGACTGACTTCCTTGACTGATAGCTTGAATCCTAAGACGAAGAACTTCAATAGTTTCATTCCCTGATCTTACTTCATTAGTTGAATTTCCGTATGATAGTCACCCATTTCTCTAAGCCTGCTAGCGTCAAAGCCCTACGAAAATCAAGAAGAGAGATGGAATAGTCAGTCCGTCCCCCTCTGCTGAAAACCGCTCGATAGAAGAACAAAAAATCATCCCATTTCCTCCCCTTATCTTCTTCGCACCATTTAAGCTTATAGTATAGAGAAAGAAATGGCTTTCTCTGGCCCGATTCAATTCCAACATTTTCTTCGCTCATTCGGCTTTGATTTTGTAAGAGCTTCGTGAATAGAAAGGTGGCAAGCCGGCCGAATCAGTACTGAGTGGAGATTCCGTCCGACGGGAATCAGTTTCAAACCCCTACTCCTATTCCGAAAAGTTGGAAAGAGAAGCATTCGCTTTAGTCAAAGCCGGGACCGGGATAGATAGATTGATATAGGCCTTTTGAGGATCTTTAAGATAAGAACCACTTTACGGAATTCCAAGTGACATTCTTCCTTCAGAAGCTAAAGTTGAATGATCGAAGTCTCCTTCAGGTTCAGTCGAAGAGATCGAAGCGAAGTCATCAATTCAACCATTCGCATGGTCTCCTCTAAGACTGACCTCTTTTCCAAATGAACCAAACCTCGATACCACATTCATCAAAGAGATACGGCCATCTCTCTAGGTTGCACACCCCCTTTAGATCGTTCTATTCTATTCGTGCTTGAAAAACGACCCCATCGGTCCGCTCCTTTTAATGGACATTCTTAGCCGTCCTCCGAGGGTTCATAGATCAGATCGTGAACTCTTTCAGACCCTTAAGCCTTAGTTTCACTTGGTTGGGGCAGAGTTTCAGCCTGCCTTCCACCGAATATAAAAAACCTTACAGCTGCACAGCTGCCTAACCCGCTGACATCCCGGCGAAGAGAGTCATTATTTGTGTCACATCCTCGAATTCGACAGAACGCTTTCCTGTTATCTCTCAAATTATAGGCATTGAAGCGATCGAGCGAGAGAAATCAATCAAACTATTGCGCACGCCCCTCATTCGCCCTTTACTAATATAATAGAAGGTAAGGCAAAAGCAGCTTAAGCCCTTCCGATCACCCGAGAAGCCCTCGATGAACCGCCTATAGATAGATACTTATATATATATAGAATTTATATATATATATAAGTATCTTCTCTTGATCCAACCAACTCATGCCGTCGCCAATCCAGTGCCCAAGGAACTAGACCTTATGCAAAGCACCTTTTTCACATAGAGCTGTGTTCCAGATCATAAGGGAGGCTAATATATTCTTCACCCACCGTGATAAAGGTCGTTGGCTCAACCCTATGTCCAACATCTTGACTGATCACTTACTCATCCTAATCAGAGGCCTATACCCCAACCAATCATAGACCACATTAAGCCCTTACTCCAGATCATGAAATGCTCCATAAGGGCATCTCATCCAAAAAAAAACGTCACCGTCACCTATTTCGTGTTGATCAAAGCGCAGATCGAATTGTCGTGGACCGTCCAAGATCTATTTTCGATACACACCCATTTTTTTAGAATTGGGTTTGAGTCTGATCTCTACATCCACATGTACACGATCAGTCAAAATCTCAAAGAAGCTTTTGTTTGGTTGTTCCATCAGTGTTCTCGGGGAGAGGTGGTCTCTTTCTTGGAACGCAATGATCAACGGATATGGGTGTATCGGTAACTTGGACGAATCTCAGGAGCTTTTCGATCAGAGACCATTCAAGAATGTCCTTTCATGGAATGATTTGTTAGCATTGTGCGACAGATGTGAAGACGTCGAAGGAAGGATCCCAATCTTCAACGAGAAAGAAGCAGAACGTGGAAAAAAGAAGAAAAGCTTATGATGCACAGAGTGGCAACTCGAGATCATTCTGATTTTCACCTGACTAAAGGCTTTGTTATTCAGCAGGGACAGGGTCTGGCCCAAGCAGTGGTGCTTTAGCTAGCCTTACTCATCTATGAGACAGATGAGAAAGCGAGAGAATGCGGTGTCATGACTTTTTCCTTGAAAGGCATCCTCTGTTGACGAATCCATTTTGAGCCTACGATTCCCCTGAGAATGGATCTCTCATTTGGACAATCAGGCTGTGAAAAAGGATTCCAAATCAGGCTTTCCTCACTTGAGTAGGAAGCTTTTCAGAAAGAAGGATATCCTGAGCCAAGCACAAGCAGTAGTCTCAAAGAGTGATGCAGTTGGATCAAGAAGGCCGAAAGCCCGGCAGTAAAGCTCACGTTGTAGACCTCTTGTCCGTCAGTGAGTGATTCCTCGTATGTGTAAAGGTTGGTAGACCGTCTCATCTCTTTCCCCAAAATGGTGGATCGAACTTTGAGAATGTCACGAGAGATTCAATTGGTTCCATCGGTCATTCTGCGAACCTGACAGCTATCACTTACTGGTCAATGAAAGTGGGGTCAGTTTCACTCTTCTTCGGAGCTTGAAAGTCAAAGAGTCTCATGCTCTTGCTTATGGAACTCTTGTTTCAAAGAATCATCCTCAAGAATTACAACATTGGCTTCTTGCTCATCAAAGGCTCCGGCCCTTATAAAACCAAAAGAGCAATCTAATGATGGACAGTTTGCATCAGTGCTCAGGCTTGTTCCCCGGAGTGTTATCCTCTCTTCCCAAGAAAGAGGGAAAATGGCATGAAATATGAAAAGGCCAGCACTAACTCTTAATTGAATATCTATCCGCCTTCAAGGCCACAATGTAATAACCAAGGGGCCTCGCCTCCAGAGTCAGATTGAGGAGACAACTCCTTCAAGGCTTTGACAACCATTCCGAGGATTCCCAACAACAGAAGAAAAGATTGCGAGGTACTTCGATAGCATCAAAAAAGTACCTTCCAGTTCCAGCTCAGCTTTGTCATCTAGCTCGGGCAGTTCCAAAATCAAAATCAGGTCCGACGACGAGAAGACTCCCATAAGGTCTCCAAACAAATATCGCCCTAGAAGGCGTAGGCATGGAGCGAATAGAATCACTTCGTAACTTCTATCACTAATCCCAGGGGGGAGCAACAAGACGAGCCTTCTCCTTCATCTACACAATCTTCCCATGATCCAATTTCATCAGCCCAAGTCACTGAGGATTTGCCTTCGCGGGTCGCTCGTTCCCAGGGGCAAGCCCCGACTCAAATGCCTTTGCCACCGAAAAAAAAATCTTTAAACCAAAATCCACCCCAGCAAGGAAGGAAGTTATCCTGCATCCTTCAAGAATTCCAGGCTAGGAGCCTCGATTGATCCATATCACAAATTCTCCCCAAAGAAAGGTAGGATTCCTATCCTCCGCTTGGCGAGCTCCTCTTTGCTCCTAGTAGATTACTAGCCATATTGTCTACTCCGCTTTTATGTAAGAAGGAGCTAAGTCCAAGAAAAGAAGGGCTCCCCAAAGTCAATTGTCAAGCTTTCGAACTCGCCTTGAAGTTGATGAATGATTGCAAGGCTAGCAACAAGCAGGCTCGCTTATGATCTGCTGAAATAGTACATCAGGTTTTTTTGATTAATCTCTCGCATTCATGAAGCAGATTGTCGAAAAGGGCTTTCTGCAAGCGGGAAAATGAAAATGACCTTTTGACAATCCACAGGTTGTAAGCTTGATCCCGGTCTCGGGACTTCCCAAGTCACGGAGTCTTTGAGAAAGTTATAAACAAAAGGAATACCCTATCCAATATATATTTTAAAAAGGCGTCTAGTTAGTAAGACAGGTGTCAGTATCAAATCCTTAATCAGTAGTGGACTACTAGTTAACGCACTACTAAAGCAGAGTAGCCAGTATGCGCACATCATGATTTGCCAGAGGAGCTCAGAGCTCAGCGAATGGAAAAAGCAGGCAGAGATAGATAAAATTTGGTAGGGAAAAGTGCTTTGTTGGGCTTGTTCCCAGGTGAGAAAAAAGATCTTTCAACGCATTGATTTCCTACTAAATAAACCGGGCTTCCTTCAGGAGTTTTGTTTATCGATCGGGATCGAAAACTCTCGCTTTATGCTTGAGAAAGAGCCTTCCTGGCGATCTGCTTCATGAATTGAAGGGTGGAACCAAGGAAGACAACTGAAGACCGGGAATTCAAAGAGAAGGATCTTCAGAGGTCAATTTCGGGCATTGAGCTCGCCTATCCTAAGTCTGAGTTGGGAGAGCGAGATAGAGTTGCCTGGCAGCCTGTTTCCTTAACCAAGTATGAGCAAGTCTCCTTCTTATCAAGCCTGGTGGAAGGACCAGCAGGAAGGGGATAGGGAATAGGTCCATATAGTAAGTAGGTCCAAGCATTCCTCTTTGCTTTGGAGCCTAGGTGGACGGGAAAGCACTCCTCTCAATCCCCCCTGCCTCGGATTTGGGGAAACACAGCTGTTGATCCTTCGAACTGCTAAAGTGGCTAGTTGCTAAAGTGGTTAGTCTGCGATCCCCCGTCAGTTTGAAAGCACTGTCCGACCTTAACTATTCCAGAAGGCACCATTCTAAGGATAACTCGTGCTTTTCCCGCTTCATATAGTTTTTAGACCGCTCGCGGAAAAACCTCCGAAACCGGCGACCTTGACAGAAAAACGCTCAACAACAGGCCAGTAGTTGGTCGAGCTGAAGAAATCACTCTAGTAGTTGGGATGGATTCACACGCGGCTTTATTGTGAATTACCCTACGAGCCCGCCTCTGAGAGCGAAGTAGTTGAATGAATCTCCGCTGCCTTATCCGATCACGCTAGCAATCCAGAAGAACTGGAGGCTCAAAAGGTTAGGTCAAGTGGATTGATCCGTTTAGTCTTCGCCGAATCCCGACCTAGTCTTAGCACCCACGTGAGGGGATCTTTCCGACACTCAGCGGGCAAAAAGGACATATTCGAGGGAGTGAGACTGATCACCTCATGCTGGAGATCCCGTGGTAAATCCGCCCTCTATGATCCCTAAATTCACGTCAACACAGGAACTTGGGTATACTGATTTTTTAACCATGCATACGTTTACGTTTAGCTCAGCTTGGCCCTGCCTCCTCCTCCCCCAGGCTTCTTGGAGCTAGGCCAAAACTCGTCCACATCTCCTGTCCAAGTGAAAATCTTTCTTCCTGCCCCTCCAGCTCCTATTTTTTCTTATCCTTCTTCTGTCATCGGGGATGGGAACCTTGGTAGGAATTAAGGAGGGTTCTGGGCAGGTAGGTTTGATGCTAGCTTTGTTGCTTTGGCATTGGCTGATGAAAGACATCCTCGCAAAGGCTCCATCTTTCTTCTTAAGTGAAAACGTGACTTTTATAGACCTCTAGGTCTTTTGCCTGAAAATATGATAATTGAGTTTTTGAGACCACTGCGATAAATGGGCTTTTGATACTCCGTTTTGTTAACAACAGGTACTCTTTCTTCCTTACTTTAACAAGTAAGCAAGTAAACTACCTTCACGGGTAAGGATCGTCTGTGCTATTAGAAACTCATAGCCTCAATAGTGGTCTAAGGCAAGAAAGTATGATCTTCTGCTAATGCTAGCGTTTTTTTCATCTCTCATTTCATCTATGCTTCAGGAAAAAGTTTAACCTACCCGCTAATAATGAATAGAATAAGAAAGGGGTTTGTTGCTCTCCTTAATTTCACTTCACAAAGAATTGAGTGGTTTTTGCTCCTTGCCCTTAGTTAAGCGAGTTGCTTCTGCCCCCCAATTTAGCATTTGAGCGGCTTTCGCTTCTTTACTTGACGAGTCCATTTTTCTCCTCTAGGAATAAAGGGTAAGTGTAAAAAAATACGGTTCGGCACTCTCTTTCCTAACTATAGGCATTCTAGAAGCGGTAGTTCAATCACTAAGAAAATTTCATTAGATGGCCCTTCAATAAGGAGAAAGCTTTTTCACGACTTGTTTGTATATTACAATAAAAAAGGAGAACTAAGGAGGCGGAAGATCAACTAGAAAGAGTGATATCATAGCACCTGAAGATCAAACCATTTCCCCCTATCTTGTTCACAAAAGATCATATTCTCGTCACGCTTTTTTTTTTCTTGAGTCACTAAAGAGACCATAGAAGGGACGAGAGAGCAGTGCTTCCAGTTTCTATTGGAAAATAGGAGGTTTGATTTGATAAAAAGTTTGCGACATAGTTGATAGCCGGTCTCTACACTCTTTTGATACCATGAAGCTTTCCTTCCAACTCTGCTCTAAGCCCTCTCTTCGACCCGCTTTTAAGAACTATTGACTGTAAAACATAGCTCTAGCAGCGGATCAGAAAGATTCACTCTCCAGTGGGGCTCCCCAACCGACTTAGAGCCATCAATTTCTGCCGTCCGAGGTCGTTAAGCAAGCTATGAAAGTCATCAAGCTGGAGAATAGAAAGCACGGAATGCAGTGACTGGACCGAACCAAAGATCCTTCGGGAATGAATACTGTAAAGCTGGGAAAAAGACTTGAATTTCAAGGAGATGGTTGAGAACTTTCGCTAGGGTAAGAGCTGGAAATTGAATTATATAATAAAAGCAAGAAAATCAGTTCAGTTCAAGTGTCAGTCAGACAAGTTAGCTAATTCAATGCAATTTCTGAGGGCAAACTCTTCTTCAACCTAAAATCTCGGAAAAAGGGAAATATCTGTCTCAGATATTAAAAAAAAAATCCGCACAAGGGAATGCGGCTTTCAAGCCTGGTTGCAAGGACCAAGGGAAATCTATCTTATTAATCAATTCCGCTTTGAAGCAAGGGGCAAAGGAGAAGCGCTTTCTCGACTGGATACTGACCTGACTGACTTTCTTGAGAAAGGGGCGTAGCTTTCTTTCTTGTGTTAGTAAAGGGGAAATGACTTGACTTCAACGCTATGAAAATTAGATATCAAGGAGAGGGCTTGCCTTGGATAGCTCCACTCATTCCAGCAATTGGAACGGGGGGAATGAATGCTTTCCAGCGAGCAAGGATAGAAAGGAGGGGGTAGGAACCACTTCTCGTTTTTAGAGTAGGGTAGGTCGTCGGGCATACCGAACCGTTCATCGGATAGGCGGTAGAGAGAGGCATAAGAAAGAGGTAGGGCACACTCACTAAATTGAGGTGTGGAAGGGGCAGCTAGTCGTTGATCGCCTATCAGTGAGCCCGAGAGGGAAGGTTGACTCGCCCGGGAAAGGAAAGGTGGGTTCGGATAGGCAGACTATTCAACAACTAAGTGCCTGCAGCATCTCTTCCTGTTCCATAACCAGTTGCAGATTCATACCCACCAGATCCATGCCCTGCAGCTCACCCGGTCTACCTTCCTCCAGCCGCCTCCCCTTGCACGGTTCCAGCAACGAAATTACGAATCCACTAGCAGAAGTCAGGGTTCTAGGTGGTGATCCGGACCATATCCAACAGCTGATCCTGCAGAGCCTTTCTATATAGACTCTATAGGATCAATAGCTTTATTAGCGGGGAAGACAGCACCAGTCAGGAGAGAAGCAGAGGTAGCACTTGCAGCAGTAGGGACGGAGTCAGTTCAAGTCGAGATTCAAACCCAGTCGCATTAGTAGGTGATCCAAGACCGGAGACAAGAGAAGCAGAGGCCTTGCACGAGCAGTTCGAGATGCTGCAGGAGCAGTTCCAGGACGTTAAGATAAAGATCCTAATTCCTCCCTGATCGTGCTTAAGATTCTGTTTATAATAGGGATCCAGAGCCCTAGCCCGCTGCATCCGAAACCAATAAAGGATCAGGGGAAGGCGTCTACAGGCAGTGGGAGTGGGGTCCCTTCGCTACACTTGCCTTAAACCACCTTCGGGTTAGGAAGGGAATGAAAGTCGTGTTTCAGGGGTCTTCTCCTGTCTTAGGTTTCAGAGGTCAGTTGTCTTCTAGCATTGATGGCGAAGCAAGGCATAGCAGCTAGTC
The DNA here is from genome assembly GCA_024582655.2 of Erythroxylum kunthianum. NCBI lineage: Eukaryota > Viridiplantae > Streptophyta > Magnoliopsida > Malpighiales > Erythroxylaceae > Erythroxylum > Erythroxylum kunthianum. Next base: position 134,714 of record JANIMX020000462.1, on the reverse strand, counting down.
GGACACTAAGTCAACCTTCCCTTCCTTCGGCGGACAAGAGAACGCCTACTACAATGCTGCCAGAATCCTCCCTTTGCACAAGAAAACGAGCACGTTCCTACGACAAATGCTTCCAGCGTGCCGCGTCATCGCCGCCCATAAAGACTGAGTCCCCTTTTGCCCGCTTTGAATAAGGCTGAGAACCCGACTTCCTACTTGCTCGAAAGCGACTGAACTGACTTCGACTGAGCGAGCTTCCTCTTTGTCTTTGCCCACGTCATCTCATCTATCTATGTTCTTTCTTGTCTCTTTCGCGGGCCTACGATTGTTATGAAATCACCTTGGACAGAGACTTCCCGGTGAGCTACTCTCTATCGTTCCTACTCAAATACTATCTTGACTGCTATCTATCGTTCTATTTTCACCTTCGCTAACAACCTTCCTTTCCTGGTTTTTCACTCCTCACTCTGAACGAGATGAGCCCTCACTCCAGGAATAAAAACCTTGCACCTTAGAATATCATCGATTCTAGCTACCTTTCAGAGATTGAGTAGGCCCTTTCTCCGAGATCCTAGGCTAACGTCTATCCCTTTTCTTGCTTTCCCTAGTCCCTGACTCACAAGTAGTACATTTAGAAAGAATAGATATAGAAAATAGAGATCCCGCTTAACCTTTCGTAGCTGACTTGAGTCCCTCAAAACTCATTCGATTGCTCGTGACGGATAGATACATATGGGGTTTAGCTATTGAAGTGAGTCTTTGTCCGAGATGCATGTGTTCAAGCTATTCTTCTATTTCACCTGAGAAAGGTGATCAACTTGCTTGTTTCCCCGTCCATGAGATTTTACATTTGTGATGCCGGCGTAGTCAGAATCAAATAGTAATTCCCAACCTCCGATACAAATGAAAGTCGTGTTGTCCAGTCCTACCTATGCCAACGCTGTTTTGGTACTTTGATCACATGTCGATGGTTTCTATTAATGTAATTCCGATCGATGCCCCAAGGGTCTTTCATTCAAGCTCCTTAGGTGCGGTAATTGAACATCAGTTATAGCATAGCATTTCTAGGAAGGGATCTGACCTGAATAAAGGAAGTTCTCTTAACCCCGCCCTAATCTTCCTCCTGCCTTCTCCTAGGGTCACTCTAAATGCACTGGTTCCAGTTACCTCCTACCTTTTCCTTGCGTACCACATAACTACTACTAAGTTAAGTAAATAGATCATACTTCCTTGATAAGCTTACTTCCTCACAAAATCAGCCCTCATCACAAGACACAAAATCACTCAAAAGCCTAAGAGGCCAGACAGTCAAATAGACCAAGGTTTGGAACCCTGAAAGGAGTTGTGGCTGAGCAGGCAAATCACTCTTTTTGATTTGAGTCAATGCCTAAATACTAGGAGATTAGCAAGTCCATTGTGACCTTATAGAAGTCATCTATTTGCGCTTGTCTTTCCCGCTCTGCGTAGGAAGTCAAAAAAGTCCTCTTCCTGTAATGATTGATTCCTTCTAGCCCTTTATGTTATGATATGAACTCCCCTCATCAATAGTATAGTGGTGTATTAAAGATCCAATAAGCGGTCTCATTACTATTAATTACTACTTATCTTATAGATTCATTAACCTAATCCCTTAACACAGACCTGTTAGCTCGCTACTGACTTTTCGTTACTAGTATATCTCCCTCCCGCTAGCAAGATAGGTAGTTATTCCTTCTCGATTAACTATCTACTCCAAGCAATAGAACTGGCAAATTAAGCATTGGAATCAATGCGGCTCTAAAGACTTGTTTGGCTTACTCCTAAGAAAAGCAAGCCAGTATCCTCATCTCAATAAGACAAGCAAGAACTCCGCACCTCTATGAAAAGTAGGTATGCAAGGCGGAATAACCGACCGGTTAAGAGATATAGGGAGAAGAGGACATGAAGAAAGAAAGACGGACAGAGAGAGAGAGGGAAGGAATCCATCCGAAGAATAGAGGTTGTGCCCCGAAGTTGGCAAACCCCCTGGACTGCCGGAGCTGCTGCTGGGAGAGCCTACGATGAGCCCCCGGCTGGAACTCCCGCGGCTTAACCTAACCTAGGCTCGGGCCATTCGACGTTGATAGGCCTGAGCATGACCGATCGCGCGTAGCCCTTTCTCTTCTCTTATTATACGATTTACCAAATTCAACTGACTTCCTTGACTGATAGCTTGAAGCCTAAGAAGGAGAACTTCAATAGTTTCATATCCTACGGATAGTCACCCTTTTCTCACTACTCCCTTTTTCGAGGGATGAGCTCTGACTCAAGCTATCGAGAAGGGATCTAATCCAGATTTGATATTTCCGACCCGAAAGCTATTCTTTCAAGCCTACTTTCTTCGTAAACACCTTGTTATTCCGAATCATGCCACGGCTTACCCCTGATTATAGGACAAAAGAAATGGACTAAGGTAGGCTATCCTTCCTTTATTCTGGGAGAGACTTTCGATCAGTTTCCTTCCACAGCCCTTGGTGTTCTATGATAGGATAGCACCAACTTTAGTTAGTTTAGTTATTGCGGGGAAGAGTTTGAGAGAATGCCGCGATAGGAGACCTAGAGATCAAATAGAAAAGCAGGGGAGATAGAATGCCTAGATAAGACGAATATCAGATCCGGTTGAAATAAAGATCTGTCTAGTACCAGATCTTAAGGTGGGAAAGTCCAGATAATGCCTAGAAAACTGGACAATAGGAACTGATCTGGAAGTCCTTTATTTATATTATATGACATTCTTCCTTCAGAAGCTAAAGTTGAATGATCGAAGTCGTTTGAATCAGCTCTCTTACCTTTCTCTACGGATTGATCTTTGCAATCCTAACTCTCCGCCTATGATAGTTCCCCCTGTCAATTAGTTATTTTGATTTCGCCCGAGAATGAAAGCAGAGAAGGCGCATCGATACAAAAAGCCATTTTTTGATTAATCAGAAGTCAAAACCTATTCCCCCCCCACAAAAAAAAATGTTGATAAAGGCAAGTCGATAGAATTGTTTTTTACTCTTTGACAGAGAGAATGGATTCCGCGACAACAACTTATAAGACGATACGAAAAATCATGTATTGGAGAAGGCTCTTTCTATTGCTAGTGCTGTACTGCCAGAGTTTACTGGTGAAACTTTCATTCAGCTCTCCACTGGGGTGAAACCTGTGTTGAGGTATTCAAATCGATGAAGAAGGAGCTTCGCTTCGGAATGAAAAAAAGATGACTTCACTCCCTTTAATTGAAATTGGAAATTGATAGAAGATACTATTTTTATGCTTAATACTTCTACGTATGTTAATCGATCCGCTTCTTTTTTCAGAAGCTAAAAAGATCTTTGTCGATGAGGACCATCTGCTCTGCTTATAGGAAATCAAGTCTTTCTCACTCAATAGTAGCTAGGCACGTCAACAGGCACTTGACGAAATGGAATTCATGACTAATTGGCTGACTGATCACGGAAGAAGAGAAATGCCATGCTATGGAGGAAATCTCAGATTGTTCAGTTCAGACACTGCTTTCCTTCGCCTTCGTTTATTGGAAAAAGCAAGCCAAAATCTTTTTGACCAAAAGCGGTTAGTGGTGACCATTGAATAACTTTATTCAGCCATCACCCCTGTGGCTGTAAAAAAGGTAGCATTCGCAGACCAAAGCCTGCTATAGAAAGATATTGATATGTTAAAGTTATAAAAATAGTCAAGATTAGGGCAATTGGCGCACCTTCACTCTTATAAAATTGGAATCGTCTTGTCTGATTTAAGACTTTACGACAAGTCAAGAAGGAAAACTGTCCAATCGGTCTTTTGAATAGTTAGCGCTCCGTGGGAAGACATGGTGGTCCTTTAGAAAAGAAAGAGAGTTTCTAAATAAGGCTGCATTGGATGAACTCCAGCTCGAGGCATCAAGACCGAAACGAAAAAAGCCTTTTTCACGTACGGAGCGTCAAGAAAAAAAAAGAAGGTCATCCATTTCAATTGAAGAATCAAGCATCGAATCCGATGTTTTCAAAGGGATTTTTTCAATGTGCATTCCGGGAATAGTGTCTCACGTCGACTTTGAGATCCGATCTTGGGGCATTATGAAAGAGTTGAAAAGGATTGATTGTTCTCAGTACCAGCGAGGTGTAAGTACTAGACTGCGAGACGAGAAAGCCCTCTTCATGGTGGTTGGTTGAGACCTACTTCCTTCAAGACTTGGCTACTTACCCTTGAAAATACCCTTTATTAGAGCTCCTGCATTGAACTTTGATTTTAGAAAGTGGATTGGCCTAGCACTGTTCTCTAGTCGCCTTGTGCCTCTTCCCCGAGAAGCAATCCCTTACTTTCTCTCCCCGCTCTCAGTCAGTCCAGAGCAAGAAATGAGAATGCCTAATAAATAGGCTAAGTTCACTAGTTTCATTCCCTCGGATCGCTGAACTAAAAAGTTTGATTCAAGATTCAACAAACCCTCTGTTCCACATCTACCGTCAGAGCCTACTCTAAGCAAGTCAGTCATGGAATCACGCTAAGGTAAGGTTTCTAATCCATCTATCATATCATCTAGTCTCTCTATTCGATTTCCCACTTAAGCCTTCACTTCAATTCAAGCAAGGCTGATTGAATAAAGGAATGGAACCAACCTAAGACTAATTGATCTTTCTCCTGAGGGAAACCAAGTTAGACAAAATTCCAAACCTGAGAGTTAGATCCAAAAGCCAATAAAAAATCTTGCTTCAGACATAAAGGAAGTTCCCACGCTTCATTCATGTCTTACCTTCTTTCTTTTCTTAGAGTTCGATCAAAAATTCGTCAATCCCAGACCGAAGCCTACTTCCTTGTTCTCGGGATCTATTCCATATATTCCTCCTATTCTAGGAGATAATCCAGATCTGATTCCATATCTGATCTTTCCCATACCATCTCGGCTAACTTATTCAAATTCCATGCCTTTCCACTCGTTCGATGCCTGTGCCTATTCACTAGTACTCTTTCATTAGCCCTGTTCCCTTCCATTCCGAAACATTCACATTCCATTTGATTCTTAACTGAATCTCACCTATGGACTTTGCTATTCCCCGATTCCCATAAGGGTTCAATTCAGTTAATTCAATTCCATTTTACCGGGATTTTTTGTCATAAATGCCTTGACTGACTGTTGTTTGAACTTATCCAATGCCTCCTTCCTCGACTTTTAGGCTTTATGAAAGCGAGGGTACTGACTTGATTTCCACAGAGTTCGACTTTTTTCTGTCCCATCAAACCAGTCCAGCTAGCAGTTTCATTGGCTCTGGAACCGATCCCTGACCTTCACTTTAAGCCAAACACGGGTAACTTCACTTGCTCCCAGCCTTTGTTGGAGTCAGTTCGGACTGTTCGTTCGAGTTTCTTCTGTCCGGTAGTAATCTTTGATAGAGGAAATGCCAAAGCAAGGTTGACTGAATAAAGGAATCGACTAGAACCCCGTATTCGCATTCTCTTTCTCCGAATGCTTCAAGGAAGGCTAAGAGAAAGAGGTACCCGAAAGCCCTACTTTATTAGAAGATTAACCAGTCTGACTGGCCAAGCTTAGTCATTTCCCATCCCGCATCGCTTCCACTTTTCATTCCTTAATGGGCCAAGGGCAAGGGACCGTGTGACATTCTTCGAAAATCATTGAGTCTTGGTTCTGCTCACCTTTTGCCCTGAGGCGCCACAAAAAGCTTCAAGGCAAGAATTTTTCATTCTCACTTGGACTTGCTCCAACGAAGCCTCTGCAAATAAAAGTCAATCATCTCCGCAAAGAACAAATGGGAGAGTCTCGGGCCATGCCATTTCGAGACAATTGAATAGGTTTCCATCTCCCCTCCTCTACAGAATCTTCAATAAGATGAGCCAATCTCTCCAAGCATAACACAAAAAGAGAAGGGTTCCAAACCTTGACGAAGACCCCTCGACGGGTAGAAAGCATCAGTAACTTCCCCGTTCCATAGGACCTGTTAAATGGGATATGATAGCTTCTTTATGGTCTAACATTCTTGCCAATACATTATCCTCATTCTGTTCCGGATTTGAATCTCTAATAAAAAATAGAGCTCCATGAGCAAAAGCTCCTGTCATGATGAATCCAGCAATGTATTGGTTATGAGTATATAATGCAGCTTGAGTAGTCAAGTCTTGCGCTATGAACGCATAAGCAGGTAACGAGTACATATGTTGAGCTACTAAGGAAGTAATAACCCCTAAAGAAGCTAGAGCAAGACCTAATTGAAAATGAAGCGAATTTTGGATTGTGTCATAAAGACCCTTATGTCCACGCCCCAACCGTCCCCCCGGTTTGTGCATCTTCGATGAGTCAGACTAGGCTATGATTCCCAGATAGGAAGAAATCACATTCGCCACTTCAAACTAGTCACTATCAGTCCCTCCTTACTTAGATCTTCGTGACCCACGGGGAGAAGTTGGCTTATTGAACTCCTAACTCATTGATTGGCCCTGAGACCCGTATTCCTTTGATTCTTCTACCGTTCGTGACCTATACCCATGAGTCATTCACTCCCGGAGAAGAGTAACTAAGATAAGAGTGATTGATTACTATATTCTTTCTAGAAAAGAGGTTTTCAGTCAGTGTGCCGCTAATTGGCATATCTCTTTGTTGTCGATTAGAGACCTTCCTAGCCCTGCTTAGGGCTATGTGATAGCACCCAAAGGGGCCTATGATATTTGAACAAGACCACATCAAGCATAGTCACACGGTCAACCGAACCAAAGCCAAAGCTAAATCCTCTTCCCTTCGCTCCTCTCCTCACCACCAAATATAGAGACTTGCCCCATAGCAGAACCGATGAGTAGCACCCCATCCCTGCTGTGTATAGGCCCCAGGCCTTATGGTCGGATAAAGCCCCACTTTCTCTTATCCGATGCTTGCTTATCAGCTAGCCCGCATGCGCTGTTCGAGACAAGGAGTAGTAATGATTATTCAAGCGGAGAGTGAAGTACGTGGGCGCTCAGAGAGTGTCTGGTCGGTAAAAGAGACCCCTTTTGCGGGTCAGTGTAGTACTAGCGTGAAAGCCGTTGCTTGTTCCTTTCGAGTTGGAATGCTCTCTCATAGAGCTCGACATAATCGGTTTTTCCTTTAGAGTGGAGCGAGGAGCGTAGCCTTTTTGAGTTGGAATTCCCGCCAACCCGATCAGTTGAAGTTCTTGCCCTTTCCTTTATATTCTATAAAGCCCTTTTCTTTAATCTTTCTTATGGCTTTTGAAGGTAGGAGTCATGGAACCTTTTAATTGAGTAAGTGGATTTCCTGCCTAGGTAGTCGATATGAGTATCCGCTTCCCAGTCTTTATCTGCTTAAAAAAATTGTTTAGTCTTTTTGGCAGTCTAACTATCAATTATCTTACCTGAGGACTGACTGACCTAATTCCTTATCCCCTACTTGACTAAGATCAGTCTCAGTTGACAGGGTTGAAGTTTGAGTTCCCGTATCAACATTCTCTATTCTCTTCTTACATTCAAAAAAGTTTGAAGACCAGCGAGCCTCTTGCAGTTCGACTTTCGAATCATGCTTTGATTTTTATTTTAGTACTAAGTGCGCATTAATATTCATACTGCTATTGCCATTCTATCAATAGTAGCAGTAGTCCCTTCTTTTTTGGCCAGCTAAGAAGTGAGTCTAAGATCTAAATTTGTTAAGTACGAAAAAAAGCGGTCTAAGATGTGTATTTTGAATACTGCTTAATTAAAGCCTCTATCGAATCTATCCTAGTATATAGAGGTAGTCTTCCCATCAATCTTCCTATCAACCCTCGTACTAATATCTCTAGTCCCGCTATGTACCCCTATAGACCGAGTCAAGTAAGTTGATCTTTTCCTTATGATTTTAAGTCTATAGCTCTTTCTCTTTTTTTTGGAACGTAAGAATTGGAGCATATTCCTTCTCTCATCATAGTCCATTTCTTCCGCCTTAGAGCCAGAGCTAGGGGTTTGCTTTGAGTTCCACAGCTTACATCGAGCTTCATTCCTTTTCTTGCCCTTGCGTACCGTGTAAAATCAAATGTGGCTAAGGAAAAAGGGTAAGATATGCCCTTAAGTAAGAAAGACCCAGTACCCAGGGCTTAGAATAGAAGGGAGGACTAGAATAGAATAGTCCAATATTTCCTAGTTTCAAGTTTTCCGGGTGCAGGTCAATTTGACAGCATTATCTGAGTGAATCCTTCAAGTAAGAAAAGCGCTTCCTTCTCTTTATAGGTTCTTTCAATTTCACAGGGGAAAGAACGAACTAAATTCAATCCTCTTTCCACCCTAGGGCTTCTTGGAAGAAAGGGGGCTCCTCCTTTTTGTTTTTTTGAGAGATGCTATGTTCTTTCTATCTCAAAGATGTTTTTCAGGACTTAGGATAAGGGAGTGAATTCGACAACAAGATGGGGGACTTTTGATTGACTTTCCTTCTTATTCTTAGTAACGGAATTCTCTGATCTTACTCTATAAATTCCCCTTTTGAATAAGCTATTAAGGTTAGGAATCGACGAATAGGTTCTGAAAGGGAATGCCAAATTGAATCAATTCTGCCTTCAAGAACAAGAGCTACGGATAAGGCTGATAACAACTATGAAAAGAATGGCAAGACTAGCCAAGAAAGAGTGTAGTAGACGGAATTAGAAGTCATTCGGAAGGGAAGGGCTTCGTATAGTTCTATTTTAGGGCGCCTCAACTGACCGAGAAAAACAAGTTCCATAGGCATCCTCCATTCATATCGATTTGGGTTTTTCCGCACCATATTTTGATCTGCCTCTTCTTCGATCCGGAATTCCCAGCAAATCCTTGACTCCTCGAATACAATGGGATTTCACACCTGGCGAATCTTTGACTCTACCTCCTCTTATTAAGACCATAGAATGCTCTTGCAAATTATGACCTTCGCCTGGAATGTGAGCAAATATATCATGTCGATTGCTCAACCGTACTTTGGCTATCTTACGTGGAGCTGAATTAGGTTTTTTCGGTGTTCTCGTTGAAAGACGCGGGCATACTCCTTGCTTCTGGGGACATTGATCCGAAGCTCGAGTACGGTCCGTGCGCCGTTTTTCTTCTCTACCATAACGAATCAATTGATTAAATGTAGGCATCGCTCTTTCCTTTGTCCTTCCCCCCGATTTTTGCCCTATCACTAGTGATTACTCCCGATCCGAAGCACCCCTTTTCCATTCATAAAGAAATCCAATCGTCAAAATAAATAAAAAGGCCATCATGGACCAAAATCCAAACAGATCAATCTTGTTGGGAGGTACTGCCCAAGGAAAGAAAAAGGTGACTTCCGGATCAAGGATAATAAATAAAATGGAAACAAGATAAAATCGTATATCGAAACGACTTCTGGCATCACCGGAAGGATCGAAACCACATTCGTAGGCCGACAATTTATCTGGATAGGTCGAACTATTGGAAGCAAATGGAAAAGGAACACCGAGTGGGATCAAAGAAACTAGCGGACTGATCACTAAATAGATAGAAATAGGTGCAAATTCTGACATCACCACAGCTCACTTGGTTCTCTCGCTCCTTGCTCGCAGAGCGGCATACCGAAAAAATCAAGTGGGGGGGGACGGAGGAACCCCCAAAAAAAAGAACTGTACGTGAGAGTTTCCCTTCATACGGCTCGAATCATTCTCAGATGCCTCTCCTCTAGGGCTGGAGGTAGCTTTAGATACTTGTGCGGTTAAGGTTCTTGTACAGGCTATGTGGAAGAGTTTCTGAGGAGGATCCATTTGCTTAAGGAAAATCCTACCTTTTAATGCCCTAAAGGCCCGGGATCGTCCTCCGCCCTCTTTTAGATTGTCTAACAGGTCATAGAGTTTCTCCAAGGACTCTTCCCCCGTGTCGGTATGCGGATTGTCGAGGGCCCGAGCTCCCCGCCCCATCCAATCTCCCGTTGAGTCAAGGCCCGCCATGAGCCTTCTAATCTCAACTTTGACCTCAAATAGGTCCTCGGCTTGAATCCGCGCCATCCGTATGACTTCGGAAGAAGGAAAGTCGTATTTGGCCAAAAGGCGACCCTCGATGGAGTTAACCGAATCCCCCCCTATCATTTCATCCGGTTGATACGGATAGGGGTCCACGCGCGCGGGACTAGCTGCCTCCTCAGTGGAAGCGCCTGCATTAGCGGTAGGCACGGGTCCTGCTGCTGTCTGATTTCCAGACGCCTGTTATTGTCGGAAAAAGGCTCAAGCAGGACTCTCATTTCAAACGAGTCTTCGGAGCTTGGTAGGCCCGAATTGCTGCTGTTGCTTCCAACTCCGGAAAAAGGTTTTTATTCCATGAGGAACCAAAAATCCATTTTTAAAGGAACAAATACAGCCAATTGTACGCAACAACTCCAGTTCACAGATTCAATCATGGGAGTAAGAAGAAGTAAAGAAAGACTTTTGAAAACATATTTAGAATAGCCCACAGAAGTAGTTTCATGTGTATGATTAGATTTTCAAAGGAAAAGCGTTTTGGGAAATGAAAAAGGGACAACTTTCGTGTAGTTTGTGAAATGATGTAACTGTTACGATTTTCTCTCGAATAAATCTTTCTCT
>JANIMX020000460.1:28655-40910 GCA_024582655.2 Erythroxylum kunthianum | reverse complement strand
TTCGGGTGTGGTTTTTGTTTCATCCATGCACCCATCCGTCCTGAAGCTTGCCTGAAGCCGCTCCTTTTCGTACTTTCCTAGCACCGGTGTTCACTCCCTACCCTCTTTCGGCTGCAGGTGTCACATGCCTTTTATTTCATTCGTACTCCCTTTAAAAAAATTAACAAAAAAATGAATAAATGATATCATGTGGTTTGATTAGATGTTACGTGACACAACATTTATTGTGGTTGTGCTCCATAATATATAACCATGATTGCTGTCGTCTCTCAATTTTACAATATTGTTTATATAAGAGACAAACTCATTTAGGTGTACGTCTATTAAACCATATTATGTGGCACAAATATGACAGATGTTGTGCCACGTAACACCTAATTAAATTATACGACCTCATTTTTCTTTTCTTTTTTTTGTTGTTAGAATGAAGAATGATGTTAGAGGATACGAGTAAAATATAAACCAAACTTTAGAAGAGTATATGATGATTTTTAAAAATTAAGAATTGAAATGAAAAAATTCAAATCACACAAGAGTATAATGTAATTAACTCTATAATTTAATTTTTGTTTAAAAAGTTGATAAAGTCAATTAATTAGTTTTATCAGCTTGGTTAGAAGTTCAATAAACAAAACTTCTATTGCATATTAATTGTTGTAGATATCAATTTTTTTTATACATAATATTTTTTTTATTAAACCCTTCCTTATTTTAGCAATGCAAATTTAGCCATTGATGCTTGTATATAATTTTTTGACATATTTAACAGTGAAAATCTATTTAAGTCATGAGAGAATTAAAAAAAAAGTTAATGCTAAAATAAGAAGATCAAAATAGAAAATTTATGCATTAAGATAAAAATAATTTTCATTGTTATAAATTTTGTAAACATTTAAGTAAAATTATATTCATATTTAAATTCAAGTCTTAAGAAATATCACAATGTTAGAAATAATCCATTGCAAGTCGCAACTCCCTGCCCACTATAGGTTACTATCCTCCTAGGAACGGAATCCTTATCCAGAGCACATCATCCACATATGTGATTGCTCTGCTGCTATAATGTTTGCTTGCAACAGCATACGGCTGCTAAATATGCTTCCTGAGGTCCCTGTTTTAAGAGGTTTTAATTCAATCTACTAACCATACATTGACCGTTGATTTTAATTAATAACACAATAAGTGAAGAACCCGGTTTTAGTGGCCTAAAACCATCCACAACCAATACCATCATCTTCCAACCTCCACCTTCCTGCCTTCTTACCAGATTATTATATTCCCGGACTGTACGTGTATCTAAGATTGATTTTCCTTGTCTTCATGCAGTTCGTTAGTTGGTCCATACAATCCAACTTGCTTAGTAAAAAACCTCAAAATTGCTTTCTAAAGGTGGTTCCGATATATTTATAGAGCCTTCAATATTTAAATTTTTTCTACAGGTGGTTCGGATTTTTTCATAAAACTTTGTGTTAAATTTACAAATTATTTTTTTATGTTAACCTACATCACCAATCACGTAAATTGAGTATGTTGTTTGATTAGAATTATAAATTTGTAAGAAAATTAACTAGACATCTATTTACGAAGTATTACATATTTTTTTATAAAAAAAATATATTTAGCATACACTAAAATTTATAATTGCAAGATTTTTTATTATAAAAAGAGAAGATACATTTTTATCTATAGTTTAATATTAAAAAATTATATCATATTTTATTAAATAAATATACATAAATGCGCAATGCTCAAGTTATTCCTACATAAACAGTATTGGAAGCTAATTCCTCTTCAAAACTCCACCACTGGAAAAGAAATAGTTCAAGGATTACACTTGTGTCAAATGTCCAGGCCCCTTCTACCTGAACAGCCTGGTTTGAGTCGTTGTAATCCTTTAACCCATGGAGTCAACAACTGATGACAAAATCTGAGACTTTGGTGCTGTAATTTTCTTCTCAGTACCAAATTTTAGTTCATCAGTTTTTAGAGCTTATTTATAATTAATTCGCATCAAAATCATGCTTACACTCCTAAGTGGTTCCACCGGTATGGGAGTTTGTACAATTGCTCAACCGTTGGCCTCTGTTATCAGACTTCATGCTAGAGTTATTTTTTTTTGTTAGAGCCTATTATTAACCGAATTTGATTAAAGGTCTGTTTGGTTGAACGGATGAGATCAGCTGATAGCTGATTCCAGTTCTTAGTAATTTGCTTGATAAATGACTTTTATTAGCTACTGATAACTGATCAAGTCTCAAACAACTTCTAATTCAAAAAATTATTAAGGTTAACTTTTCATAATCAGCCAGGAACTCAACCAAACAGGTCATAAGTCTAATTTGTCACTTAATTTAAACATATGAATTCGTTGAATATATTACTTAAAGCAAATAATTAAAGGGAAAAACATTTTATTGTGAATTATTAAAAAAGAATTATGTATTATCAATTTTTTTAAAAAAATAACATTTCGTTAAGTTTTTATCAAAAATATTTAACAAGTATTGTTACATAATTATCAATTATGCAGTTAATGATGTTTATATAAACACGGTTACGTGTAAAATAATAACTAAGTAATGATCGGTATTAAATAATGTGACAAGCATTTAATAGAAGGTCTAAAACTTTGAATAATTTAAAATAATAAAGAGAATTTTTAATAGTTGAAGTTTACTTTAAAAATAAATAAATTATGTAATAGTGTTTCACAAGGTAGTTCAACTTCCGAACCGATACATCATTTAATGAAACGAGCGGATTCTTTTATTGTTGGACAACAAATTTCTGTCTTCTTGCAAAGGAATTTACTAACCATAAATGACGTAAACCATCAACCAAAAAGAGGGTTGTTGATCCATAATCATGGTTTTCAAGATTTTGAATTACAGGCGGTTGAATCTCATAAAATAGAAAAATTGAATTTGTTGTGTTGTTAACAAATGAAGACCTTGAAATTACATCATTTTGGCAACTGGCTTATGCTATCAGATTAAATGTAGAAGATCCCCGTAAGGAAAGGACTATACCGGACTTGAATGGCTTAATCAATCAATAATCATGGCCTTTACGTACTGTAGCTTTGATGAGGCAAATTTTGTGCATCACTTTATTTGTGCAAAAAGATACTTTTAAGACTTAAATTGGCAATCAGAGAAGCCGTTCTGGAAATCTTAAATGAACAGAATAATTATGTCCTTCGAACTTCCATTTCGGCTTGTGATGTGTTGAAACGTCGACATGTCATTGGTTTTGAAGAATACTTAACAGGGTGTAAAGTAACAGAAGCCTGATTAAAGCCTCCATCCCTCTGTACTTTGATGCATTAAACAGGACATCATGGCTGGAACAGTTACAATGTCCTTTGTCTATTAGACATGTATAAGTCCTTGTAAGTCTACGCCTTCGGGTGCAGTTCACTAGTTAATAGAGGCCTTAAAGCCCGAAGTACCTGGTTTTTATTAATTACTTTTGTAGAAGTTACCCTTTTGTATAATTAATTTCACTCACCCTGAAAAGTGAGTTTGTTGCGGTTGGTGTGGTTGGCAAGTATCAATACATGAAATTTCTGTTGAAAAACTAATATCATGAAGGGTAGATTTCCCTCGTTAGACCTTGTAATGAGAGCTTCTAGTAATCTGATCTACCAACTTCAGATTCGCATCGGACAATAATGAAGTTAACGTTCTTACACAGAAAAAGACATGGTCTAGTGTCTTGTAGATGGCAACCGGTGCCGGAAAAAGCCATCATCACTTCACCAAAGTTACCTGTTTATGTTGAAACGTTAGGTACTGATAAATTAATTCTTGTTTGATGAGTTGAAACTTGAAAGTGCTATATCAGTAGCAATCCCAAGGTAACACAATGTATGGTAACTGTGATGGAGAGAGCGTATTGAAATAGCTACCAACATAATTTTCAACTGCTCCAACCACCAGCATTTAACACGCCCCACGATTAAGCTCTACACCATTGTTCCATAAATTGTGTCATTTATGCTCGCCAACACTGCATGGTTCCACTCTCTTAGTCCTCTTGTAAGCACACCCCACTACTATCTTTGTCCAGGTGCGCCACTCACATAGTGCAGAAGCAGCTACTTGTAATTCTTGCTTTATCGTTCTTTTTAAATTTATTGTGGGTTAGCTAATGATGGGTTTAAGGCATTTCTGGAGATGGGTTTTGCTTGTTTTGTTGGAGTGAAGATCCTAGTTTTGTTTAAAACAGCAGAATCTGTGGGAGACTGGGAGTTATTACATATAATGATAAAAATTGCCGCTACTTTTCAGTGTTATGATGGCTGTTTCAGTGGAGTCATGCATGTCTGATTAGATAGCTACGAGCTAAAAGGGTTTAGTAGTTCGCTCTGTCCCAAATTCAACAGTTCAGTGGGTTTTATGCACTGGTAGTTAGTTTTCTTGTGTCCTCTTGCTTTCTTTTTCACTGACCAGTATATAGTTAGTTAGCTTAATTCGCTGTCCTAACTTGGGTCGATGTCAGCATCATTCCTCCATTATCTGTTTATTCTTCTTCTTCATTTTCTTTACTCTGTACTTGAGATATTCGTTGCTTGGTAAGAACCCTGGATTCCTTTTCTCTTTCATTTTCGTTTCCGAACAGGTGAGTAGGTTGAACAAACTTCTTTCTGCCTTCGGCACGCCATTCATTACTTATTCAACCTTGATCGCAACGTCTGGCTCAATACGAAGAATAGTCGTACATGGGCTCAATGAATGCTTTATCTAAAATGCTAGTTTAAGCTTGTTGGCTTGTAATCATTCTTGTGCAAATTTTATGCATCTTTCTCTTTTATGAACTGTTCAAGATTCTGTTATATTCGTAATTCATTATCTACCTATAAAGTACTTGCTCCTTCTCCCCGCAGTCTGGTAAAATCTGCATGTTTTGACTTTTAATTTTGCATTTGATTCCGACTATGATGGAATTAGTACAACCAACGTTGAATATTTTTTGGACTTTCATTTCTTAATGTCTAAGCTATAATGTATCCAACCACTTGATCGTTCAAGAAGACTGACTTTTCTTTAGATGAAATAGAACGCCAACTTGGAAGCCTTAATGGTGATGAAGAAGATTTTTAATCTCCCACCTGCTTTTCTTATATCTTAGTCTTTTTGCCTTCGAAGTGCAGGTTCCAGTTGCAGAGAACATGAAGACTTTCGCTGTTCAGGTCGAGGAGGGTAAAGGAGGAGGAGATGGGAAACTTTCTATTGGTCCTATCTACCGAAATTTACTCTCCAAAGATGACTTCCCTCCCCTTGATCCTGACATCTCTACTACTTGGGATCTTTTCAGGTGATTGAACATATTTCTTCCCATTAACCTTATCATAACTCGAACTGAACTTGCACAATGAGCATAATATGCGTATGGAAAAAAAAGCTCAAATTCGGTCTAGTCTTGGCAGCTTTTAGTAGATATGCGAGTACAATGTAGTAACCATTGAGATAAAGGATAAGGTTGTACATCCATAGATTGTCACTCTTTGCAAAGAATCATTGACCTGTCTGAGGCTAGACTTGAGTGTGGTCAATATATCTTTTGATGCGCAGTGTTTCCGTGAAGAATTGTCCTGGAAACAACATGCTTGGCTGGCGAAAATTTATTGACGGAAAGGTAAACATAGTATTGAATTCAAGTAGCGTTCAAAACTGGACACGATCTGCTGTCATTCTAATGTTGACGGTTCTGTAGTATGGGCCTTATGTCTGGAAAACTTACAAGGAAGTGTATGAAGAAGTTTTGCAAATAGGTTCAGCATTACGAGCTTCTGGCGCTGAGCCTGTAAGTTTATGTATGTGAATCTCTCAGGTTTATAGGTGAAATACAGATTTGACGGGTTTATTCTGTTTCTTTAGTAATATTGTTCTGCATCTTCTATTTTTGGGTTTCTTCCCCTCTTGGTCATAGGGCTGTCGAGTTGGGATATATGGATCAAACTGCCCGCAATGGATTGTTGCAATGGAGGTCTGGTTTTTCAAATATCCTGAAATAGTTATTTGTCTTTTTTATTATTACCAATCACTAACTACTTATCTGAACATATTCTGTAGGCTTGCAGTGCCCACAGTTTAGTTTGTGTACCTCTCTATGATACTCTTGGTAAACTTCTATTCCAATATTTACTAGCTTTTTTATATTTTTATCACCTTTTTGTTGATGTTCCTATCAATGAGCTCCTTATATTGAGTGTAGGTCCTGGTGCTGTTAATTTCATTGTCAACCATGCAGAAATCGACTATGTCTTTGTCCAAGATAAAAAGGCCAAAGAAGTGAGTTTGATAATACTAAAATCATATTTTCAGTTGAATACCCACCGTTTCTTCCAAGGCCTTTTGCAGATAGAAGCAGTATATTTCACTAATTCTTCATTTAATTGTGCCCCGCGTAGATACTAAATCCAGAATGCGCATCTGCTCAACGGGTCAACAGTGAGAATTTTTAGATAAATCTGAATTTTCTGAAATACCTTAAACGAAATCCTACTTCTAAATCAGGCTATGGTTGCAGCAATGGTTAGTTTCACCTCCTTGACACTGGAAGAGAAAGATAAGGCAGCAGAAATGGGGATAAAAACATATTCATGGGAAGAGTTTCTGCAGATGGTCAGATTTTCAGTATATTTTTTCATCTTCCTGATATTTATCTCTTTTTGTAAAATAAAGTTTGAGATGCTTGTGGGAATTGCAAGTTTGTACGTTAGTAGAACTACTGAAACATGCTGTTCCTGTAAAATTGGAGAAATAAGTTGTTCTTCATGCACTGCACTAGGATGAATCTTTAAAATACTCTTTCAGGGGAAAGAAAATCCATACGAGATAGTACCACCTCAGCCATTTGACATATGCACAATTATGTATACGAGTGGTACGAGTGGAGATCCCAAAGGTGTTGTTTTGACACATGAAACTGTTGCTACTTTCGTAAGAGGCATGGATCTGTTTATGGAACAATTTGAAGACAAGGTAGGAATAAACTTGTTGCAACTGATGATTGTTCCTCACTCGGTTATGATCTTATTGTTCATGGCCAAGATAACTCGTAGTATTCTCTCAAATTTTGTATTAGCTGATTACTGTGTTTATTTCTGACAATTGGCATTGAACAGATGACGTCCAATGATGTTTACCTATCATTCCTGCCGCTTGCTCATGTTCTTGATCGAGCAATTGAGGAATATTTTTTTCGGAAAGGTGCTTCTGTTGGCTACTATCATGGGGTATGCTGTTGATGCTCTATAATATAAGTAATGAAACAATTTATGCTAACAGGAGATGGGAAACAGAATCTAGGGGAGAACAATGTTTTTGACATTTATTGTAATGAGGTCTTGACTTTTGCACTATGGGTCATGGAATCACAGAAATGTTTCTGATTTGTGTTGATCTGAAGGCTGATGAAGAGAATTGTATGGCTAATAACCTCCACAAGTGCATTTCTTAGATTCAGAAGCTTGTGTTGAACTATAAATTTCACCAAAAGCTGTTCTGTTTTTATATGGATTAGCTATATAATCTATTTTTGCAGGATTTGAACGCATTAAGAGATGATTTGATGGAGTTGAAGCCAACATTTTTAGCTGGTGTACCTCGAGTCTTTGAGAAAATACATGAAGGCATGGAAATTTTGCCGAGTCGTCTGTCATTATTACTGACGAACTTATTCTTGTTTTTCTTGGACACACTCTCAAGGAGTTTATTCCTGTTTCAGCCATAAACAAGGCACTGCAAGAGCTCAACCCAGTTCGGAAGCGCATTTTTGATGCTCTCTATAAATAGTACGCTGTGCTTCTGTAAACTGAATATGTTCCTCAAACGTTGAGATTTCTTACCCAAGCTTATACAATTGCATCATTTTTATAATTAAGAAGTTGATGTCCTTCCATGTTTTTGTGCAGCAAACTTGCATGGATGAACATGGGCTGCAAACAGAAATACGCATCACCATTGGCAGATTTGCTAGCCTTCAGGAAGGTTTCATCCCATGTCCTACTTCGTCTTTATATACAAGCATAACCTGACTGATCTGATTTTACAATAGTACTTGTAGAACTTGCACTTCTCTACCTTTCTGATTTGACTTTACTATAGATACTTTTTGCTGATGTACTTTTGTGATTTTATTAGGTCAAAGCCAGGTTAGGAGGGCGACTTCGGCTGATTGTATCTGGAGGTGCACCCTTGAGCTCTGAAGTGGAAGAATTCTTGCGGGTTACTTGCTGTGCCTTCGTAGTCCAGGGCTATGGTAAAGTACTATGTTGATTAGTGAAATATAGGTTCTGCAAAAAACTGATGTGATTTAAATTGTAGGCATTGTGTTGTCTTTACTTAAAACTCTTGATGGATTGAACCATTCAAGTGGTGGTTTACGCAGGGTTGACAGAAACCTGTGGACCAGCTACACTTGGATTTCCAGATGAAATGTGCATGATGGGTGCTGTTGGGTCTCCAGCTGTATACAATGAGGTACGCCTCGAAGAGGTTCCAGAGATGGGTTATAATCCACTAGGAAATCCTCCTTCTGGTGAGATATGTATCAGAGGGAAGACTTTATTCTCCGGTTATTACAAAAATCCTGAACTGACACGAGAATCCGTGATCGACGGGTGGTTTCATACAGGTTAAGCAACCCCTTTCATCCTGAAAACAGCTTTTCTACAATTGCCTACATCGCTTTTTTCTTAATCATCTGTTCTATATACCACCTCAGGGGACATAGGGCAAATTCTTCCAAACGGAGTAATTAAAATTATTGATAGAAAGAAAAATCTTGTGAAGCTGTCCCAAGGAGAGTATGTTGCTCTTGAACATTTGGAAAACGTTTATGGTACTGCTCCGATTGTTGAAGATGTAATTGCCCTTTCCCGGATCTTTTGCCTTTTAGTCATTGGTTTGGTAAAAATTCCTACTAATGCTCTAATTGTAATGTTATTGTTCTTAAGATCTGGGTCTATGGAGACAGCTTCAAGTCGATGCTAGTTGGAGTAGTCGCATTGCATGAAGAGAACACAAGAAAGTGGGCAGACTTGAATGGTTACACGGGTTCTTTCTCTGAACTCTGTTCACTTGATCATCTTCGCAGATTTGTCCTCTCAGAGCTCAAGTCTGTGGCTGAAAGGAACAAGGTAGTACGTTTCTGCTATTACCTTTCATTTCTAGCAACAAAAATGTCTTTGCATATTTCTTTACACACCATCCGATTTCAATTGCAAATTTAGATGCTTCTTGTTTGCTTTTACCATTTCACTGTAAAACCATATTTCTTTGGTGTCACCAGCTGAGAGGCTTTGAACATATTAAGGGAGTGATATTGGAATGTCGTCCTTTTGACATGGAAAGAGACTTGGTGACCGCAACTCTAAAAAAGAAAAGAAATAAACTGCTCAAGTATTACCAGGTAATGTTAATGCACACTACCTCGAAGCCATACCAGCACAACTCAGAATGATGAACTCACTGTTGCATTTAATGCTTCACAGGTGCAGATTGATGAACTTTACCAGAAGCTGGGCCAGGGCAAGTGTGATTGATGGATTTAATGAATTTACGGAACTGCTCGATACATTTCGCTTATCCGTATTGAATAGATATAATCATTTGGTTCCTGAAATCTGTGAATAGGATAATATCTGCTTTTCCGGTATAGGACAATGTCATCAATACTTGTGCCATTACTGTAAGAATAATTCTGACGTTTTTTTTAATGTGGTAAGTAATATTTTTAAAGACATTCTTAAGATCAAATAACTGCGGTTGTTAGAACTGCAGTAGATCTGTACTTTTAAAAGAAACGGAAAGGGTCATAAATTGGAAATAACATCTCTATTAAATATAGTTAAAATTGAGTATTTTTAAATCTCTCTAATCCCATGTATTGTTGTTATAAAAAAAAAGGTAATAAAGTAAATCAATTTGGTCCTAAGGTAGAGAATAACCAATTACACTCAAAGATGCAATCAATATAGATACCCGTAACCTAAGTCGATTCATGTGATTTTTTAAAGTTACCAATGAAATACATATAAAATATGTGCAAAATTATCATTAGAATCATCATACTTGTCAACTTAGGGAGAGAAAAAGATGCAGGGTCGTTTGTTCGCTTGGATGGTCAAACATGGGATAGTTCATAGATTCCAATTACGTCTCAACACCTCCCAAGGAAAATCTGAAATTAAATCCCAAATTATTAAGTTAGTTTGAGCTTATCCATGCGGTTATATACTCTTCAAATAGGAATTCATTTTTTGAAAGATCGTAGCTTTCATGTTTGGGTGGGTTGTCAAGATCCTTTTGATGACATACGTTGTGTTGAAGGGATATCAATCTGATCCGATCGATTGCATAAAACATGTGACAGCAACAGAATCGGGGAAATATGCAGAAAAGACAATTATTTTCTATTTATTATATTAGCTATTCTATTGAAAAAGATTTTTTTTCTAGTTTTGTTTGGACCAGTATATAATTTTCTTTTAATCTTTCTCAGAATCGGTATAATATTTGGGGGGTGCTGGGAGTAGTATTCTTTATCAACCCAATTTATTCTACTTTTTCTTTAGGATTGGTTTTTGTTTGTATATCCTTATTCTATGTATATATTTTTATCAAAACTCTTTTTGTAGTTGTTGCATAACTCCTTATTTACGTGGTAGCTATAAATTTTTTAATTCTATTCACTGTGATGTTCATGAACGATTCAAAATATTACAAAGATTTCAATCTTTTCACTGTTACGAAATGGAGTTACTTCCTTAATTTGTACAAGTATTTTTGTTTCACTAATTACTAGTATTCTATATATGTCTCGATGTGGTATTATTTAGACTGCAAAAGCAAACCAAATTCTAAAGCAAGATTTGATAAGTAATGTTCATCAAATTCAAATTCATTTATCATCAACTTTTTCTTCTTCCATTTGAGTTCATTTCAATAATTCTAATTCAAAACTGATTATGAAACTTTATGATTAAGTCAATAATAATCCAGCAAAAGGTGGAATGTTCATAGCAAGCTCAACAGGGATGAAATAGATGTTTGGTAGTTAGGACATCTTATTTTTAAAGATAAAGAAGGGCGTGAACTTCCTGTACGACGAAGATGAAATTGTCTCAATGTTCCGTTTAGGAGAGCAAAAGAAAGTGTCGAACAAGTAGTCGTAACTATTGAATTATATTGTGGTGAACTAAATGGAGTCAGTTATAGTGATCCTACTACTATAAAAAAAATGCTAAACGTGTTCAATTGGGTGAAAATATTGAATTAGATAATGCTACTTTGAAATCTAATGGTGTTTTTCGTAGCAACCCAAGGGGTTGGTTTACTTTTGGACGTGTTTCGTTTGCTCTACTCTTCTTCTTCAGACACATTTGGCATGGAACTCGAAACTTATTCAAAGATGTTGTTGTTGGTATTGATCTAGATTTAGATGCTCAAGTAGAATTTTGAGCATTCCAAAAACTTGGAAATCCAACTACAAAAAGACAAGTAGTTTAATTCAACATTGATCTCTTACTTTTCGCCTCTATTTTATTTTTAGAATTTGACATAGGGTCATAAAAAATATCTTGATTTAAATCGTCGCTTTTTTTTTAAAATCTTGCTCTTTTTTATTTATTTATTGTGGACGAACCTTACAAAGGAACCTTTAGGGATTTTGGGGCATTAGATTCTCACCAATGTTTGCATTACTCAAGCTGACATTCTCACTTCTGCTTTGTCCACCCCTACTCGTGTGGGTGCTTCCCTCTATGGTGAAACGCTTCCTTATTGCAATCTTTTTTTCTGTCAGTGAGGATCCCACCAAAGTGCCTTCTACTTCTAATAGGTCATTAACTACATCAGAATCATTCTCAACAAGTCCATAATAAGTGATCCTATTTTTTTCATCAGATCCGGGTATAGACCAAAGGCCTTGAGTAACCGATCCGACAAAGCCCTGAGACTTTGAACCTTAACAAAAAGTGTTGAAATCAAGTGAAACCAACTTGACAACAGAACTATTCAACCATCTATTGGAAATAAAGTTCACTGTGATTTAAAGGTCGAAACACGGTCTCTGCATTTAAGAGAGATCTGCCGATTACATTGTAACGCCCTAATACCCCCTGGGAGGATACCCGGGCGCGACAACACACAGATGCACTGACTCAGACATTCAACTGCAGTTACAGCAAAAAATAAACAATAGTAACATACATGCAGAGGAAATATTAACACAAACAGAAGTGGT
>JANIMX020000459.1:84143-88548 GCA_024582655.2 Erythroxylum kunthianum | reverse complement strand
TTCTTCATCCAATTATATGGATTGATCTAACAATGATGGAATTTTTTTATATTCTGTTTACAGGTTACAGAATCACAAAAAATTGTATCTAACTCCATATGTGGATATGGAATGTATAAAATAGGTATGAACGGCGGAATAAAGAGAATTTTATACTCAAATTCGAATTTGCAACAGATACAACTGAAAAGGAATTGAGAAATTCCACTTAACTTAGACTTATGACTGAGAGAGTCTTGGATAGAATAGCAAAACAAAAAGTGATTCCATTTTGACCATTATTAAGGTCTTCTTTGACTTGCTTCAAACTGCTCTTTTCCAGCAGCCCTCTTGCGGGCGTTCGTATGATGATAGTGTATTTGAGCGGAGTGGTGTGTGAGCTGCGCGAAAGGTTGCTTGCTCCCAACAAGTTGCACAGCTACCCCCTATATAGATGTGATCGTTTGAGTCTCGATCGATGAAGCCTTTCGAAGCACTTTCTAAACGCTAGTTATATGCTTCTTTGCCGAGGTTTTTAATCCAATTGCATCGGCTAGAAAGCCTGGAGAAGTCTTAGTTGCTACGTTACCTAATTTCTCGTCTTCTCTCAGGGCAGCTCGGGAAAAAGGGTGAGAATCGATAGTTGTTCTGTTAAAATAGCGGTAGGTGTAGGAGTTGCTGCTTTCAAGAATTAGCCCAGACCCAAAAAGGAGAAAGCCAAAAGGCTAGATTTCGCTCTTTCGAGATCGAATCATAGCAACTAGTTTCGTACCCGGGCACGGAATCCACTTGCCAACTGATCCGAGTTTGAATTGGGGAACGAACGATCTAAGTAAGGAGGTAGCTCCAGGAAGGTAGTTCTTTGACCCAGTTCAGTGAGACCTATTGTCGAGTGTAAACACTCATTGCGCCTATTGGGACAGTTGCTTGTAGCTTCTATTCTGACTTTACCCATCCCGTGGCTTCAAACGGCCAATGGGAACTTAGATGAGTCTCGGAACTCATTTCCTTTAGTCCCTAAGTCTTTGACGTTGCAGTCCCCCTTTTCCCTTCTCTGATTCCGTACTCACTTCCGTGGCACCTGCCTGAACAGACAGACAGATCGTCAAAGGGCGACGTATATAAATAAGTGGCCGGTTCCTCACAAACTGAATTGCTTTCTCGAGTTGCTGTTGCCGAAGAGCTTGTTCTCTCCACTCTTGCTGCTTTCTTTGCTATTGCTTCTTTTGAATGGTTGAGGGGTGAAGGGCGAGTCAAGTCTCTTTCTCCTCCATCCCTGCCCTACTTGGGCATATGCCTAACTATAGCCCGCCGCCCTTGGAAAATCAAGAATTGGAACAAGCTCCAAGGAATAGAAAGAAAAGCGCAGGTGAGATAGAACCAAGAAAACTACAGAAAAAAACAACTGAATCCTTTGGAACCCCATCCAAGGTCACGGGATATATATGCCTAGAAGCAAACTCAAAATGGATCGAGTGGAATAGAACTGGCACTAGACATATTGACCACTGGAGTACCGATAGTTATAGTTATTGCGTACGGGGAAAGCGCCTATTCAAATGGTCCTCCTAGAATAAGAGAAAGAGAATCTCAGACTGACTCACAGCACTCTCTGTAAGCGAACCCTGGGACCATACCCATTTAAGGAAGGAGATATGGTAGAGATGGAAATCAAACTCGAAATGCATAACTGCGAACTCACATTTTCTGGCATAAAATAATCAATCCCACTGCTGGCTCGCAAGGAACTCTTTCTCGCTCAAAAGCAGAAGGATGGGATCTAACCCTTCTTTCAACGGCTGGAAAAAGGGGATGTAACAAAACTCTCAATGGCTGGATCGGCTGCAAAGGGACCTGGCTTTAAGAGAACTAAGTAGCCTGGACCCAAAGATAACTCAAACTCCATTGCAGGAAACTCACATATGGATTAAGTGCGCTACCTATGATATTCTTCGTTCGGAGTTCGGACGGATCTCCTTCAACTGGAAAACCCTCCATCCACTTGTCTTAAGCATACGAGTACGGTGAAACTCTAATAGCGTTTCAGTTAGCTCAAAGTGACCAGGAGAAGGGAAATGGTTGCTCCAAGGTTTTTATTCCACTGGATGCGCTTACCCCGAAGATAGAACTGGCAGGGCTTACGACTAGCCTGTAACTGTAAAGGAGACTGCTACTAGATTTATTAGCCTTACCCCAGAAATGGCACAACATCGAAAGAAATTTGAACGGGATATGTTTACCACAGGTAGCCAGAAGTTATTTGATGGGCTTTGCCTTAAGACTGGAAATGCATCGAAGCTATCTACTCCTGCTCTCTTTGGCCTATGAGAGATTGCTTCCTTTACTCATAGCTCTCCGGCATTCTCAATTGAAGGGCAAAAGACTAGAAATGAAATTGGATCAATAGGAATTGGTACTATAACTCCAGGCTACGAAGTCTCTGGGACTGCGTACCAGGAGATGACAATCTATATGTTCCTCGAAGGAGTGCCCTAACATAACTGTTTCAGGATAAAAAAAAAAAAGATAGAATAGTTTCATGCCAGTCTTAGATAGTAGGCCTGTCTCTTCTTTAGACAAAGCAGCCAGTCTATGCTTTATAGAAAGTCTTGCCTGTCGGTGATTTGGAACGAATCAAGCTACTACATCTTAATGAGATAGCTCTTTGGATACCCGGAAGAGAGAATCCTTTGATGAATAATAGCACACGGTCCAACGAACCAATGGTGGCGAATCCGCTGTTAGCTTTGAGACTTGATTCTTTCACAGAAAAATGGAAGTGAGACATATTAGGCTGCTAATCCTGTGTTTTCATGCTCGTACCAAGAATGAAACGCGTTGAGCTATCGAGTTAGCCTCTTTCTTACTAGAGGGTTCTGCAGCAATCACTAGATCTTTCGGGAAACCCTCATGTGTGGGAGATGTGATAGATAGGGCTTTAGTTCGCTTTTACAAAGCTCTCCTTTATAGTTGTACTCTTGTAGTAGTCATTATGAATAGGAACCTGGAAGACAAGCTGGACTGGACATGTTGATGGGACAATTGTCTTGCCTTTCATTTCCTTAAAAAGCTTCCCGCTCCTCCTAAAAGACAAGAACTAGTTGCTAGTCGAAAGAGCGTGTTCAGAGGTCCTATCACCCCAAAAAAGGTGCCCTGCTTCCTGCTCCGAACCCATAGCTACATAAGGGCCCTCAACGGTCCCACTCCCGAATAGGAGTGATGCTCTCTTCCGGACTACTAGGTCTAAGTGGTAGGTCGGCTGGTTACGTGTGCAGTTGACTTTGCTGCTTTAGTGCGGCGCTTGGTTTTGTGTGCTTTGCAGCAGTTTACCATTCTGCTGTACCGGATGCCCGAAGTGTGGACTCTTTATCTAAGTTAGCCATTGGTCGTTAAGGCCTAGTCTAAAAAGTTCTCAGTTTTCTTCGTCGCCAAAGCCTCAATACCTACTCTTGATAAGAGAGGTTGCTTGCTAGGTAGCTTGCAATAGAGAAGGTATGGTGGTCCAGATAGCCGCTGACCAAAAAGCCGGATATTCGCGCGCAGGAACAAGCGAGCGTAGGCCCTTGCCCTTCACCCAGTAATCAGTGCTTTTCTTGGCGAAGTGAGGCGCTCGGCAGTGAGCTCCCTCTAAACTCTAGAGGCTATTAGTACCCACTTTTGAAGCTTGCTTTGTAATTGATTAAAAAAGCAAAAAATCAAAAGTGTGTGAACCTAAGCTCGCATGTAAAGGACTAAACCCTTAAAGGCTATGATAATACATCCGTACAAGAAGAGAGGGGGGAAGAGGTTTTGTAGTATAAGAATTGGCTTGGGCTTCAGTCTACGTTAGTCCTGTGCTAAGCAAGAATTTTTCCTTTAATGCCTACAGAGAGGCCTGCTAGAGCTCTTTTAAGGCATGGATTCCTAAAGGCTAAGAGCCTAGTCTCTTTTTCAAACTCGAATCAAAGAATTGAAAAAAGTCTATCCCATATATTGTAGGGTAAAGAAACATTATTAGGGTTAGCTTCCTCCTAAAATGTGTATGTCCCAATCGCCGGTCTCTCTTTGCGTTGAGGTTGCAATATTCTGTCTTATTAAAAGTACGTGCATTAAATCAACCTATTGTAATGATAGCTTCACTGCTCGCCTCATATAACTGTTATAACAACTGATGTTGAAAAAACAGTTCAGTGAAGAGAGAAGGTTGATTTTCCTGGGTAAGGCAGGAGCAAGAAAGAAACAATACTTGAGGCAATCCATATAGAAAGGCCTATTGTGCTTTGCTTTCTATCCAATTCCGAGCTTGCTGCCATTCCATATTTGATAGAAAGTATGGTGTTCTTCCACAGAAAAAAGCCGCAGAGAACCCACCCGGCCCTGGAGCAGACTTTTCCTTCTATCCTTCTACCTTTATCTTACGGCTTCCGTTGCAGGAAATAGACTCATG
>JANIMX020000459.1:71643-79143 GCA_024582655.2 Erythroxylum kunthianum | reverse complement strand
TCAAAAGTCAAAGCAACTAGATGATTCGACATCGGATAGCCTTCCTTCATATAGCCTACGATCCCGTCTCGCTTCTCTTATGATATTTCGAGTTACCTTGAAACCTTGAAAACAACCCATTCTATTCCGAAATCGAGAAAGAGAACTCCGTAAAAGAAACCGCGATCAACTATACGATAATCCCAGACGCCAAGGAAGGAAAGAACCCAAGAATGGGGATAGCCAGAAGGAATTAGAACATTTTTATAGAGGCAAGCCTTGGAAGTGTAGCGGTGAAGGGGCATTCCATGACCGACGGACGTAGAAAAGCAAAATCAGAGGTGGAAGGCTGTTTCGGATGCCTACCTTCCCGCGCTTACTAATAAGACTACTAATCATACTCACTAAGCCAGTAAGATTCGTGCTCCCATTTCCCTTACCCCTTACTAATAACCGGAGGAGAAGAAGAGCTGCTTGGCATCCCTCGTGGTTGAATTCGTGCTTTCATGCCTAACATGAAAATGTAATTAGTGATGAGGTGTAGCGCAGTCTGGACAAAGCCACATACCCAATAGAACAAGTCAAGCTAGAAGGATTAGCCGATTAGAAGGCATGGCCAAGGGTACTACAAGCGGAACCCCTGTTCCAAGCTATAGGACGACAAAGAAATTAGGCGCTGACTCAAAGACTGATACGATAGGCTTTGATTCATCAGTTTTAGCCCTTAGACGAGAGGGCTATGGGTATAGACCCGAAAGCACCTTCACTGGCCATGGACTACTCAATCAATCAGACAACCAAGCCCTCGCTTCACCACTTCCAAGACTGAAAAAAAAATGATAGAAGAATCGACTGATGCTACTGCTAATGCTATTGCTACCTCCTCCTTTGCTCCTTCGATACGTGCCTGGTCGAAAACGTGCTACTCCTACTGATACTGCTGCAGATTCAATAGGCCAAATTCCCCCCATTCTTAGCGTAAACGCTGTCCTCTAGTTTAACTGAACGCCGGCAAATATCATTGAATTGGCTTAGAATCGAAGGAAAGCTACTTCGTTCCTTCATGTTTGATGTTTTTCCAAAGACAAAGACTATCTATTTTAACCCCCGAGAAGGAAGGTCTCAACACCGGGCCTGGGATGGGGCGTCCTCCCAATCAACAAAACTCAAACTACTGATGACTGGCCTGGCCTACAACTGACTTGCTTTCGGACTTCCAGGTCCTATCGAACCAGATATTGTATAACCTGGCTGAAGAGCAAATATCTATCTATTTTACAGTTTTGCTGTAGCTTCCGATTAGAATAGCTATTCCGCTCGCTGGCATATTTGGTAAAAATGAAAAAACTGAAAATCAAAATAGGAGGAAAGGTAAAAGGCAATCAGACTGGCTTACAGGCCAACTGCTTCAAAGCCTAGCTGACTAACTGCCATCCCTAACTCACTAGTTTTCAGAAGAGGGAATCCATAGGTCAAACTACTTTCAACAACTTCTTCGAAGAGAAACCTGCCGCCCTTCTATAAAATCAAAGAAAAAAGATCATTTGATTATCCTACTTTCCTACTGACCGGCCAATTCCTCAATTGATCCTGAACGAGACTTTTGAAAAGATTTTTCTGAAGATATCAATTGTACTAAAGCAATTTCTTTCGCTGCTGACCATCAGAGTATATACGCAATTCGAGTTTGTGTTGTTGCAGTTCCTGTTGCTCGCTTTGGAAGCAGGATACCTGCTATCTTTTTTTATTAAAGATATTTCCTATCTCTTCTCTCTTTACTCTTTTCCTAGATCCTCACCCAACAAACAATTGACTGAACAAGGTTGGTTGTTCGGAGTTTCTCTTTTAGCCAATTCATCTGTTAGTTGTCGGACAGCAAGCGAGGGCAGTTGGTTTTAAGCGATTCAATCTATCTTTTCTATCGGGCATTTAGTTGAGGACGAGCTTTCACTCATTCCCTTTCCTTTTGGAGATCTAATCAAAAGTTGCTTTAACGACCCTAAATTCCTAACCTGAGGAAGTCAACTAGTAAGGGTCAACCTTGACTTGAGGGGTAACGTACCTAATAGTAATGAATGACATAGGATTGATTTGATTTCCTTTCTCCTATTGATTATTCTTCTATTGTTGTTGATGAAAAATATTCATACCATTAGGAGTAGAAATAGATAGATAGATAACATTTAGCTTTAAGGATACTTTCTTTACTAGGGGAGTGGTTAAGGTAATTTCCTTTTAGATGAGTTATCCTCTAGAATCCAGTTTCGATAAGACCATAAAGTGAAAGTCCTCAAGCCAGTCTTGAAGCAGGAAGTGTTGTACCTTGAAGGTATGTCCTGGTCTTTTGACTTGACCTCATATCATATACTTCTTACAGTTATCTAGAAGGTCAGCCAGCCAGCTTGGTTGTTGAGGAGATAGTTTCTTTGACTTGACTTCCTTTTCTAGCCAGGAGTTGGCCTGTTCTTGAAGAGTTTATGAGACAGGATAGTTAAGAGAGGAAGCGAAGCCAGCTTGTAATAATCATAGTATAAAGAAAGAACCTAAAGCAAGTGAGTGAGTCCTTTCCCTTTTCAAGATAGTCTTCATCCTTTTTTCTGTAGGCATGCAAGCCAGTCAGCTAGACTCCGATCTCCGATCCCCTCTCTGATAGCCGCCTAGTTGAAGTTAGCATCTCTTTTCTCAAGCTTGATTCGCAATAGCTATCAGTTCAAGCAGAAGAGAGAACTGAACTCACTTTTTTATCTACGAGTCGCCCAAGAGTACTGAACTGACCTTCACTTACGGAACTGAACTGCGACTGCTACTCGCTACTGGCACCGACTCGAACTAATAAGAGCTACCTCACCAACATCCAAACCCATTGGATTAAAGCCCTAGCGGATCTGGGATGCTGCCCACTTTCTCGTATACTCGAGCTGGGCTAGACTCTTTTTCGAACTCGTCCGTAGCGGGTCTCGTTCCACACAAGCATTGGTATTGACACAGTGAATATACTCCGGAAAATCGAATCTCATCCTGATATCTATGGTCGTCTCTGGTCATATTCTTGTTTCACTTCTGTCGTCCCGTTCATTGTGATTCCTCTCCCGTCCGGTCGAGTCAGCTTCGCTCCTTAACCATAGAACCAAGTACTCTCAACTGACTTTTTATTCCCACCCACCCGCCAACTGATGATTATTCCTACTTAAGCTTCCTTTAGATCAACCTTTCATCGATCTATCAGAGATGAGTGACCGCCCATCCAGCCGGAACTTCAAAAAAATGTCTATCGGCCGACCCCTAAAACCTTACCGGATTCAATGGTTCATGCCGCTAGCCGAGGAATCGGTTATAGCCCCAGATAGAGATCCGGATAGCCATTATGGCAAAGAGTTGGCAGCATGAATTGAATTGATCGAGGTATCTTTCTCGTTCATTCGTATCCGGCCGAATAATCTTTCCCAGCCAATGGAGGTAACCTTCTTCATGATCAACCCGCCTTCGCAGGTCCTTGATGAGCCTATTTCTTTATAACTCTAGCTAACTTCTGATTCTTTTCCTGTTTAGCCTGACATGCATTTCACGACACTTGATTATTTGCAGTTCGGGGTAATGGTTTGGGTGGGCAGGCGAAGACCGACATGCACAATTGATTCCACGGGTAGGTGGCACGGCAAGAGAGAAAGAGATGCCAAAAATCCCTACTATCCTAAAATGCCTACTCGGAAAAAAAGTTGACCCATTTTCTATTCCCTAGTTGGCTTTCTTATCAATTCAATTTGCTCGACATGAAAGGAATGAAGATGGACATGAAACTATATCTTTTAGGCTTTAACTACTTCTTCCCGCCTTGCGCATTCGACTGACTTTAGCTGCCTTGGGAAATCCTAGAACTTGCCTATTTTTTCAATACTCCTTCCTCCAAAAAGGACTGCTATTGAAACTCAAACTCAAAACAAAAATCAAATCCATTTCATCCCTTCGCTTTCCTCTACTTGACAGTAGAGCGAATCTTTCGCTTTCCTTTTTTGCTATCCCTAGCTAGAGGGTATTGAGGCGGAAGGATTGCTAGCCCTAAACGCCCTCGTATGCAACACTCATATAGAGACATAGAGACCTTACCTAATTCACCTATGATATCGGATGGTATTCGATCGCCCACAACTGGAAGGGTTTTAGCATATGCTGGATGGCAGGCTCTATTTGCTTCCTAATAGTAAGCATTCTATCTCTTAGATACGGTATCTATCGTTCTTAGGACTAGTACTTGATTTTAATGGGAGAACTTTTCACTCCGCTTAGACTTGCTAGACCTGCTGCTATCCCTTTTTAAAGACAGAATCCATTTTACCTACAACAGCAACTCAACTCTTCAGATCAGGAATCGCCTTGATTCTCTTTTTTCTTTCACGCCCTGAGCTAACTCACTTTCGACTGGAACTCCTTAATCCGGAAGTGACTTCGATACCTTTCCAAGAATCAGGATCTGCCGCCCCGACTTTGCTACACTTGCTTATATCAGTCAATTCCCACTCGAAGGCCCTAGTACTACTGACTTTGCACCAGATTCAATTGCAGCCGAATCTCGGTATCCCTTCTCAGACGTCTTATTCCTTGCCTAGCTCCTTGACTCCGGCTCCGGCCAGAGAGTTGGATAGATGCCACTTATCCTTAACACATTGACTTGGAAGTAGGTAACTAAGTGAGAGAATGGCTCTAATGAAACTCACTTTATTTCAGCTCGCGCATACAAAGAATCATTCTATCCTTTCGTCCCTCGCTGCCTTAAGGCACGCCTTGACTCCCAAGACCGGATTCATTCACCTTCGCCTTTCCTTCCTTCTTCCTCTTAATGCCCCTAATTTCCCAAAAAATTGGATTCTGTCCCCCGGTTCTAGGAAACTACCCTGCCCTTCGACCTTCTGATACAGGGTCAAATGCAGACTTAGTGGTTTACCATTCGGCCAAACTAAAAAGTCCATAAGTAATGGGTCCTCCTTCCTATGGAATTTGAAGTTGGCTCCTTCCCTTTGCTTTGAGTCGTTGAATAACTGAAGGAGTCTTCCATCACTGCTCTTGATTTTCCCTCCCCATTTCGTTCGCTTGCCTTTTTGAGGGGGATGATGGCATAGTTGAAGAAGGTTATCTCCAGACAGTCTTTCTTCGACCAGTTCCGCTCTACCAAAGGCGTACTTGTGGCTCATTCTTTTTCCGCTTTCCAAGCCAAGGTTAATCTTGGAAATTCTTTGTCTGGGAAAGGAGCTTTTGGTCGTTTTCTCCCGCTCTTGCAAGTTCTATTCTATGTTTATGGCACCTCCCTTTTGAGAAAAATCTTTCGGCAGATTCGCCTCTTTATACAACCACAAAATGTGGAAATTACTCGTTCCTCGCTCCTAAATATTACAACTATTCTAAAAAATATTACAACTATTCTAAATAGGAGCCCAATGAACCTTTGATTTTAGAAACAGGTAGTAAGTTTGGACACAAGCCAAGCATGCAAGAACTGAAAAAAATCATATCCTCCTAATCACCGGCTTTCCCCATTTTGTCCACTCTGGCAATGGGCGAATGCACCTACAGAACAAGTTATGCAAGTTTCGGGTCATCGATAGGACTTGTCTAAGTTGCAGAATTGAGGCCTTCCTTCTCTCTTGTTTGGCCGCCATCCTTTCATGACTTGCCATGAACTCGGCAAACATGGCCTCTAACCAGGGAAGGGCCCTCCTCTGCTAGCGACTACCAGATCAGCTTCGAGAACATCTGTGCCAAGCTTACGTAAGACGTGCCAAAGGCCCTCTGTGCATCTGATCTTTCCTGTTAACTGCTCGTGGCTATCTTACCTTTTGATTCAATTGGGCTGGAATCTCTTATCTGCAAAGGCTGAAACCCATCATCACCTGGTGCCTTGTATGGACCCATCGAAAAGATGGCACCCCTTCACCTCTTTCAGGCATGAGAATCTGTTTCGTTCATCATCGAGAGACTCGGTCACTGTCAAAGTGTACCCCATCTGCCCTTTGGTTATCATCTGAATAGAGCTTTTTAAATAAATCCAACACCATGTTCTGAAGTTGGCTTGCATCCGTGACCCAATTGACGAATTCCTTATTCAGTTTTCGTTCCAGTCCACATAAGACCATATTACGTTCAGTAATAGCCCTTTTTATGCCCATTACGAACAACGTGCCATCAGGTGATGATTTTTTCTGAAATAGATTGCCAAACACATTCCGATTCCATTCTCTGACCTTTGTTGTAAACTCATTTAATTTAGGTTATCTTAAAGATTCACTCTGTAACTCCAATTCTCTTCCAACCATAGGTATGCAATTTAAGAAAGCACAACAATTGAAATAGGTAATCCGAATTGGTCTCAGATCTATTCCCATGTTCCGATCTTTTCATTTTTTTGACCCGGGCCTCTTGAACAAAAATTTCCACTCCTCTTAACCAACTATATCGGAGACTGTTCCAATTTCCTACTGAGACTGAGATAGGCAAGCAACGACTTTTGATCTGAGGAAGAAGAAGTAGCGATATGCCCCAAATCAGTCTGTGCTCCGTTAAAGCAGGTACAAGAAATCAAGCATTCTCCTTCTAGTCAGAAGCTAGCCCTTTGCAAACCCTGTAGCCCTGCCTTGTATCGTATCCGTAAGCCAACCCTATAAGCCTGTAAGCAAGGAACACGGGATATTCTCTAGAGCAAGCCAGGTTCGAGTAAGCAGGGCCTAAAGGTGTTTACTTTTGCTTTTGAAAAGCCGTAGAGTAAGGAAGGTCACTTTCAAAGTATATGTATCCCAGGTGCTATCTAATCCCTTGTTTCCAGCTTGTGTGCTAGAGTCAAGATCTCATTCTACCCTCCTTCCCTGTACTTTATGAGTCAGGTTCTGACTCCCAATCAATATAGAGTAAGGCTACGTTCTAACCCTCCATCCGGTAAGTCAGTCTCAGCAACTATCCTTTGGTTGTATCCAGTCAGTAGTGAATAGGCCAATGAGAAGGCCAGCAAGTAAGATATTGAGTCAGTCATTCCTGGGCCTGCTTGGGAAGACGGCGAGGGTACCCGTTGTTTTTTCTTCTCCTGCTATGCTTACTTACTACTTTGATTTTGGTTCGGTATTCCGACCCGAGGTAGAGTAAGGGTTCACTTTTTCTGTTCAAGACTGTGGGGGCAATAGCAAGCTCAACTCGAGACGAGAAATCACTCCTGTCGTTCCATGGGGAACTCCGGACCTACGCCCAATAGAAGAGAAAGCAACCTGAGTGCTTAGTATCCCCCCATTTACATGCCTTGTCAGCTCGATTGCCACGTTCAAGCTTTGATTTCCGACACTGCCTCTTCTCCTTTCGGAATTCACTCAGAATTGAAAAAAGCGATTTCAAATTGATATTTTGGAGTATACATTTTCGTATATAAAGTAAAGAACAGACTACTAGCATCAATCCCACCAACAGATGAATCTGCTCCATTAGTCTAGCTAGAATTTGTTTGAAAAGGGCTTTGGTGTTCTAGAGAGAAAATCATCAATCTTTGTT
>JANIMX020000459.1:24765-36718 GCA_024582655.2 Erythroxylum kunthianum | reverse complement strand
AAAATACCGAGAAAACGCTCAAATGTCACATTTCGATGTCTCGTAGGAAAGGAAATCCGATTTATGCCAAAATTCCCGGGCTTTCGATTGTTCATTTAACTTATCACCTCGAGTGGCATTGATGGCATTCATAGGGAAGGGAAAATTCCACAGACGGAAGAGAAAACCCAGTCTAGTCTGTCTTAGAAAGAACCGTTAGATCATCAACCCTAGTCATTTCATCAGCTGCACACGAATCTCACTCTATAAAGAGAATGTCTTGATTTTGTCATATACATCTTATCTTCATTTGAAAACGAATGGCACATCTTCCTCAATAGGAACTTCGACTTGCCTTCAGGTCTGGACTGCATTGTCTTATCGTATCGCTTTTGCGGGGTAAAGGCTGGTGCTCTAATAGGCATAGGCATTCGCCTTTCGAGTTGTTGTCTCTCTAAAGAGTAAGCTTTTTATTACCTTAGTATAAAGCGGGAATGAAAGCAAAAAAGGCAACTAGTCTTGATGCCGAGAATGCCCTCTTTGAAGAGAAAGAATACGCTCTTGTCGCAATTGAATCTGAATGTTATTCAACTAAGACTGATCTTCCCTCTGTGCCATTTGTCCCTTCTCCTATTGCTATTGATTCCATTTTATCAAACCAACAATTAGGAAAGATCCAAGCAGCACCACTGATTTTACTAAAACAGCGTATGATATTCCTGAGACACCTTCCTCCAGGCTATTCAATATCTGGCGTTCCAGGTGCCGTCGCGTCATTGAGATCTTCAGAGTGGCGGGGACTTCGACTGCCTTGTCTCGGGTGAAGAGAAGGGGTAGTAGGCTTAGTAGGGCTCGAACCTACAATATCACCGTTATGAGCGGTACGTTTCAACCAATTAAACTATAAGCCCCTAGGGATCTCTACATGCAATTCCCTCACTTCGGGAAGAGCGGACGAAAAGAGAAAGAAAGGGGAGGCCATTGCTCTATCTGCTTCTTCCTTTTCCCAGGTTTTGCTCAAATCTGTGCGCCCTGCGACTTTATTATACAATATCTGGTTCGATAGGACCAGGAATGAATAATTAGAGAAAAAAAAAATGCTTATCTTATTGTTTAATAATAGATATATTTTTTTCTATATCTATTATTAAATATAAAAAAAAGACAAAAAAATAGAATAGAATAAATAAGTAAAGCAAGCGGCCCTTTCGCGACTCAAACTGGCGGTACGCTTTCCGGCTCGCAACGACTCAAACGGGCGGAGGCTCTCTATTTGCTTGCAATGCCGGCTGTTCGCCTTTAGCTAAAAGTCAAAGTAACACTTTGCCCCCACTTCATTTTGGATTAAATAAGAAAAAATACATAAGGAGTAAAAAATCAAAACTTGGTTACGGGAACCGAAGGTTAGTCCGACTACTTACTTTACTACACCTACAGGGAAAAACAAGTCTATCTGAGAGATGCGTTCGATAGGGGGCTACCTTGAGTGACCGAAGTGCGCTAGCCGGCTAACTGATTTCCGCTGGGTGTAAAATAGTATGCTCCATGCCCTGGACCAGTGGGCTGTACGAGTCAGAGTCTGTCCTGACTATCCTCTTTTCGCTCCACGAACAAATGAGACACGTTATTCAATGAGGTCGAAGAGGGATGCGGGGATCACAACTATACAAGAGCTACAAAGGTGGCCAGCCACAACCTAAAACCTAAATATCGGCCCGGCGACAGACATGAAAGCACACGTCTATAGATAGGAGACCAAAAACGGAGCTAATTTCCACTCTCGCCATGATGAAAGTGCAACTGACATTACCGTCGCAGCAACTAAGGAAGTCTTTAGACTGACTGGATTCGATTCGAGTGACCCGGCCCTCGAACTTTCACCTCATGGAATAGTTATATAGATAATGCCATCCGAGAGCGCTTTCCACGAAAGTGAGCCAGTGTACCAAGTCCTTGAAATTTGCCAGTCTTGGTAGGCCGGCCCAAACGGCTAGCATCTAACTTAAACTCAAAAGGCAAGCCTCCCTTTGAGGGCTGGGAATCTGTCCATAGCGCTAACTGGTATTAGTGATCTTCCTTCTCGTCTTCTCTTAGCCCTTATACGATACGAGGCCTTTTAAAAGCCGCTTGGCAAAGAAAAAAGAACGACGATCGCTTCCGAATCAACTAAACAAAAAGCTTCTACCACGCACGATATTTAACGCAGAAAAAGCAACCTTCACACCTTAACTAACTTAATAAACAGCAATCAACACAAGAGCGCGCCTGCTCCTAGGCTCGATATATCTCTAAAATTAGGGTTCCCAACAAACAAGCAGAAGTCCCAAACACTAAGATTTTGACTGCTATTAATATTAACTCACCCCCTTTGGAGCTCAATTCCTTAATCAAATGTACTATTCAACCAAGTTCCCGAGGCTTACCCGGAAACAAGTTTTCAAGCTGTCCTTTAGGAAATCAAAGAAGCCTATCCAATCCTACTTCTATCCCCCGCGAACTAGTTGGAGTCTTAAGGCAAGTCAGCCTATTTCCGGCTATGCTGGAGATTTCCTGTCTATCTCAGTACCCTTTTTTATTATTTATTACAGCCTTAGGGATCTTAGGCGGGAAAGAGGATCTCGGAATCATCTGGTTAAGAGTGCTTTTCTTCTCTTGCAGCAAAAAAGGGAGTTGCTCGAGCTATTCTCGTTGGCCAGGTTGAAGCAGCAGCTTTCACTTCCAAGGGATTAGGTAGGTGAAAGGTTTGGTCCACATACCTTGTGTAAGCCCTTTCTTGGGGTATCTTTTAAGCCATAGTTAAAGGGAGTGATGCTATTTGCTCGGATGTGGGTGAAAAATCAAATGTGCTCCGCTCTTAGTGATCTCACCTCTGATGTTAGTGATCCTACCTTTGAGCTCTCAGTTGTAACGGATGCCCGGTCTAACTGATGTCCTGATTCCCAACTTTTCTCTGGTCCTGTCCTTTACTTTCCATCAGTCCATCCCGTTGGAGTGGAAGGTGGAGTTCCCAGACAAGGAGTTGGATAGGAAGAAATAGGACAAAGCAAGAAGCTAGTTTACTTTGCTATCGACCCAGCCTACCCATTTCCATCCCTAATGCAAGCAGTTTTCTAACAGTATTAGCGGTCTAACCGCTAATACCTTGGCTTGGATACCAAGCTCCCATGCTCCGAGAGTTTGACTCCCAGTAGTTCACTATGGTTAACCAGATCGATTAGGTAAGGTCCGACGGAAGTGAAGTAAGCGGGGGCAGCCCCAGCAAAGTGGTCTCATAGCACTTCCCTCGGATTTAGCCAAGGAAGGCACAACGTTGTCACACAGTTCATTGGTAAATCAACCATGTCACGAGTTTGGCTAAGCAACTAGTTAGTTCAATCAGGACTGCCTTGCTGCAACCTAGGGGTCACCTGGTGAATGGTCTCAAGCAAGCATTAAGAAGTGCTCGTGTATTCTACTCTACCTCGGGAAAATGAGCTTGCCGAGTTTCAACAGCTGAACTTAGCCCGAGGAAATGTAAAAGCGAACAAGGGGGGCAGTTGGCTCGTAAGCTCAAATTAGAAAATCATCGATAAGATGAAAATAAAAGCCGTTCTTTTTTTTTTCATTTTAAGGCGGGTGGAACACGCTCTTCGGGCCCCAGGTCATGATACCGAAAAACAGTTTGATTTTATGCCTGAAATTTACATACATCTATCTAAGTAGTCTTCGGGATTCAGATCAGAAGGAGCATACCTCTATCTAATAAGGGAGTACTAGGGTTGTCAACCCCTTGGTGTGGAATCGAATTAGGTTAGCTCTATGCTAGCAAGAGCTAGCCGGGCCGGCCTCCTAAGCCTAATTCCTGAAATCATGGAATTGTATTCGCTAGCCTTTCAACCATCGACATATCTGTTCCGTTCCCCGATCCTTCCACAGCCGAGCAAACCAAGTCACGTTGCAGGGCCTGCTCTCGCATTTCTTTCATTAGAAAACTCCAGTTCGTGATCCGTGGAAGGCTTTGATCTTATCTTCGGTCGTAGTAATGCCAGTCTCCGCTTTCTATCCTAAGAAAAATGGCTCTAAGATGTGATTCTCTCCCTCACAGCTTGCATTCGATGCCTATTTTTATATGATTCAACCTCCTACTGCTCTTAGATTAAGGCTACCGTAAACCTCAAGCCCTAAACCTGATTGGAGCCTCTTCGTGCCTTACTTGTCTGTCCTGCTTCCTCTCTTAATTCAATATCTCCTGCGAATCCTTATCCTGGCATCTATCTAAGGTAGAAAATGCCTTACAATTTAGTTCTTCGAGAACAAGTCCTGTTCACTCAACCATAGGCGCTGGCATTCCTGTTCTTGCAGCTACTTCTGGGCACGTGGGTCTCTTTGATCCAATTTAGGCAGCCTCAGTCCCCACAGCATAGTCTGGTCCATTTTACACGCCCTTTCAATCTGTATAAGTTCCAGCTCTGTCTACCCTAGCTAGGCGAAATGGCAGTTTCATGTGTTGTGAACAAGGAATAAGCGGTCTTATCTGCTGTTGCCGTTGCCGATCTGATCTTTGATTTCCTGGGTGTGGACGAGACAAAGTCTTCCTCTTAATAAGATTCTGCTCCCGCTGTTCTCAAGGTATCTCCTGACTCGAGGGTGAGAACGAGAATCGAATCGATTGAATCACAAAAATCTATTCACTTATATAGAAGCAGAATCGAAAAAGGAGCGGATGGTTCATATAGCAGTGGAAGAGTCAGTCGCCTTTTTTGAAGTCTGGGCTTTCGAGATCGAATCGTAGCCAAAGTGTTTTTCCAGGGAAGATCAGCTGTTCACATATCAGCTGCTACTTTGAATCCTCCTTCGCACCGCATATCCGATTCTTGCGTTGAAGTAAGCGCGCTGGTCACGTATTAGTATAGTAGAGAAATGCTATTCTTCCCTCTTTAATAAGAAGGAAGTTAGTCAAAGCACATAAGTGAGAGAAAGTGAATAGAAACAAACTACTATCATCCTTTTTCTATTTGCATAAGAAAAAGAAGCTAATCAAGATTAGTTGCGGGACTTTCTTTGGCCTAGGGAAGGGAATGGTTGTTCGCCTTTCCTTTTATTGGTCGGTTCGAATCCAATTCGTGAGAAGGAAGTGAGATTTAGCGAGTTTCTAATCTTTTTACCCTTCAGTGGTAAACAACTATAGGAAGTATCCTCGGGACTGATCAAGGTTAGACTTTCATTGCTTCAATTCAAGAACAACCATATGGGGCACCTTTTAGGACACATGCGAACAATCCAACTACTACCTCTACTTGATCTTCGTATGCTATTCTCTTCCCAACCCAACCGTCCTCAGTAGGGCTCAATCTCTATGCCGGATGCTCTTTGGTGCTACCTTCCCGCCTACTATTGAAAAAAAAAGATCAAATTGGATTCCAGGCTATTCAATATCTGGGACTGAGTTCCAGGGATCACCTAAAACATCGTTGTCAAGGTCAGTCTTCAACCCCTTCCCCGAAACCCTAAATGCCCTTACCCACCTGCCTTTGGCTATATTGAGCTTGTTCATAAGCTTGGACAGTTCTCCTTCCTTGGACATTATGTTCATCCGACCACCGCTCTTCCTCGTTAACTCACGGATGGAATATCATACAACATAACAAATCCGGCTCGTTACTACTACTTGAACCTTACCTACCCGAGACACAAGCAGACTTGCGTAGGAGCATCGACTGGTGAAAAACCTATGATTGTTCACAGCAAACCATTACCATATTGTTTCCTTTAACGGCGCTAATGATAGGAAATCAAGGCTTCCCTGGAATACGGTCTTTTTTAATTGGGAATCGAATAGGAAGGAGAGAAGCCAATTTCCCTTATTCAATTTCATTTCCCTTATTCAATTTATAGTTAGAGGCTAAATACAGCAGTAATCAACTATACGATAGCACAAGATCTTCCCTCTTCCAATCCAATGCCCAAGGAATGAGACTGATTGTTGGGCAAAGGAACACTTCTCCCTCTTATAACATTATTAACACAGAGCGAGTTATCCTTTAACATCCGGAACCCTGTCTTTAAGTGTTCTACGTGCTCCTCCAAGTTATTACTATAGACAACAATATCATCCAAGTAGACCACCAAGTCCAAGTATGGGTAGAATATTTGGTTCATGAGGGTGAATAATGTGGCGGGAGCATTCGTAAGGCCGAAAGGCATGACTAGAATGGTAGGATCCATACCTTGTCACGCATGTCGTCTTCGGCTTGTCCCCCCTCCCCCTCGGCCTCGGGGAAGATGGGGTTGATTAGATTGAAGATTGTCAGTAAGGCAGCGGAATGATTTTTTTATATGTATGATTTTTTTTCTATTTGCTTTGCCAGGTGCTTAAACCTGAGTCTAGCACGTACAGGTAGGTATGTTCTACTACTAAAAGACAGAACCGGTTAAATCAATAGGTCGTTCCTCTCAATTACATATGCATAAGAGGATGTTGACGTACCATCAGGGCGGTATGTGCGATAAAAGACGGATTAGTCCGTAATTAGTGTTACCGTTGTAGGGTTAGTAGCCTTGAGTCTACTCATGTTCAATGGTATTGACTTTCTAACCTCTGCAAAGGTAATTGAGCTCTCGTTCTCGTATCTCCGAAAGATCAGTAGCCGCCTGGGGCTGGCGGAAGTCCCCGCGGGTAGTGGGGTCGGAGAATCTTTCTGACTGGGATGGATGCTTTCACTCAATGGGCAAGGAGCTTCATGTCACCTCCACGCTGATTCAGAAGGTGTTCGGTCTACCGAACCCGCCAGCCATATCTATTCCTCGATTCTTTTGATTGAAGGTACAAGCGAGATAGGAAGGCCGACTACGCTCTGTTTGTCAAGAAAAGGTAAGGAACAAAGGTCGTTTCATCGATTCTTCAACATTATCAATAAATAGATCGACCCCTAGGATAAAGGGGATAGAAGAGACACAGGAATGGAATCTTGGATTCAACTAATTTCTGACAATGAATGGCTGTCCGCTGCCGAATGATTGATCGTGTTGCCATAAGCATCGAAATCAATGGAATAGTCAAATGGAGGGGTAGGAAAGGTAATCTGCTGAGATGGGGATCACTTCAGGCTTTTCACGAAAGTACGAGATGCGCCCGAACTCGAGAACCTTCGCTGAGCTAGGCAAGGCCTCGTTGGTCATTCCTTGGTCGTAACTTCAGTGTGACTCGTGAGGGGGTTATAAGAAACGCGAAATCAGATTCTATATAGTGATCATTCTAGCGCTTCCCTCTGAAAAAAAAAAAAATCAAAAGAGAGCAGGGTTTTTTCCTTCAACAATCATACCTCGGTCACTTCCCCCCTCGAGAGCTAACAACAGCGGATAAGAGAACTGCTTCTGAAATCAGACTTGTTCGCAGCTAATAGTTCTGTCCTACTTTGATTTTTTATGATTGATCCGAATATCGTTCACTCTGTGAGATAATGGATCTAACGTTAGGGTTTAGTGACTCCATCTCTCTTGCCGGCTTAGCCGAACTACTTGAACCCGAGTCATTTGCTTCCTTAAGCCATGTCCATACTAAAAGAGCTAAATCGGATGGTGACTAGATTCATTCCGTAGCACGGGATTTTGTAACAGCAAAAAAAAGAAGACCCCTACTACCGGATCAACAGGAACATTTGAATCTGAGAAAGAAAGATTTTCTCTCCCTAAAGTAGAATCTTCTAAAGTCTATTGTTTCTGATCGTGACATCCAATTTATGAGTAACTTCTGGAGAACTTTATGGAGGAAGCTGGGAACCCAATTGAAGTACTTTACAACCTGTCATTCACAAACTGATGGTCAAACAGAGGTGACCAACCGCACTTTAGGCAATCTGTTGCGTTGTCTTGCTGGAGAAAATGTTGCTACTTGGGATCTAACACTGCCACAACCAGAATTTGCTTACAACAGCACCGTTACAGGGAAAGTACCATTTGAGCTAGCCTATGGGGGAGTTTCCAATCATATTTTGGACTTGGTTCCTTTACCAACTACAATGCCGGTTAGTGATGATGCTGAAGCTTACATTGATCGTATTCGTCAATTGCATGAAGAGGTAAGAAAGACTATTAAAGCAAGCAAAGCCGTCCAGCCGTACGTTTTCCCTTGAATTTCGAATTCATTCTTGAATTCAAAAAACCCTAAGTAGGAATTGAACCTACGACCAGTCAGTTAAGCGACGACCGTTCTACCGCTGAGCTATTAGGGTGTGGCTTAAGGCATTGGCTTGCTAATCAACGATAAATCTTCTAGTACCACGGGCTGAACCCCGCGGGAACTAAATATAACCATGGAGATTTTGGTATCAGACGAAACAAAAAACACTGAATTGATAAAATCAGTCCGAAACTACCGAATGGGTAACAAACTTAGGGACTACCAAACGAACTAAACAATGAATACTATTCCTTTTCGACAACTTGAATTAAACCATCTCTACTAATAAAGATTAAACCTCCATAACAAGGCGAAGGGGCGTTCCCCGGTACAATAGAAACTCTTTCTCCAGCCAGATCCAACTCAAACAAGCAACTATAAATATCTTCTTCGAAAGACACGTTCTCGCTTTCGAGACTCATCAATGGAAAAGACACGAAACCTTCATGAATGTAGCGAGAATAAGAAAGACCGGGGTATGCGGTTAGAAATTCCCGGTCGAAATCGGCTAACATAAA
The DNA here is from genome assembly GCA_024582655.2 of Erythroxylum kunthianum. NCBI lineage: Eukaryota > Viridiplantae > Streptophyta > Magnoliopsida > Malpighiales > Erythroxylaceae > Erythroxylum > Erythroxylum kunthianum. The sequence continues at coordinate 28,063 of JANIMX020000459.1, read as the reverse complement.
ATTGAGTAAGACCATTGTGATAAGCCCAGCGGGTGGTATCCCAGCCCCAGTAGACCAATCCTTTCCTTTTTTATCCAAAATAGGTATTGCTAAAAACGATGAAACCAAGTCAAAAACGTACCTATCCCTCACCAAGGATTCCAGCTTTCGCAAAAGACTGGTACGGGACATTTTTTTTAAGGAGGCAGGCAGATCCAATTTGAAAAGCTTGATTCCCCTGCCCCCTCCAACTAATCGGCCATAGAACACCCGGCGATCCGCTCGAAACCCAAACGACTGCTCTAGAAAGACAGAATCATGCGCAAAATGAACGCTTAACATACGCGCGAGAGCGATTAAAACGAGATCGTCCCGGGCGAACAGCAAAATCAAAATCCGGTAAGTCGGGCAGACAAAAGCTGTGAGAAAAAACCTCTTGGGGGTGGTCTTTTGGAAAAACCTCAAGCTTTAGCGGTGACAAAGCAAACACCTCTTCTAACAAATGCTTTTGGATTTATTTTACCCTTCCCGGTCTCAACGAAGGAAAAAAAAAAGAAAACAATTCTATATATACAAAAGCTATTTCTATATAAAATCAAGTTGTTGTTTCGAACATAAAGAGGAAGCTTTCATACCCTTCTTTCGTCTTTGACTTGTTTTTTTTCTTTTCTTCCTTTAGGACGGTAGTCAAGTCAAGCCAAGCTAAAAGTAGTGAAAGTGTTGACACCATAAACTGTTTTTATTAAGAGTCAATGAGGATTGTGCCACGTGTTGTCCCAGGTGTACGGGTTAAAGGGATGCGACGTCGTTCTGGCTACAATTCCACGATGTATGAAATTCCTTCATCGTCTCAAGTAGGGGATTAGGACCTCGAAGACACTGGAAATACCCAGAGGTCTGTCTTCGAATCAGGAAGTACCAGCAGATAATGAAGTAGGTCTGGTCACTCGAGCAGAATTTATGGCCATGTTAGATAGAAATCACCAGGCCGTAAATGAGTACTTCGATAAACAGATTCAAGAAATGACGACCGATAGATATAAACGAGAAACTGAACGAATATAGGAGTCATGGAGGCGTGACTGTGAAACCATACTTTGGTACAGTTAACAAGGTTGGTACCTATGTTAGCGAAAGGACACATCGAGAGGCTGATAGAGTTATCTTAGATATAAACCAGTCCTTGTCAGCTACAGTGGCACCGATGGCCAAACAAGTGGCCAGAGAAGTCATAGTCACCCAGGAGCCCATAGTTTCTAAGCACAATGAGACTAACCAAGCCTTGGTTGGCGAGATCCAAAGAGTAGCCTCGAATGCAGGCCAGAGATCTGACTTAGAAAGGAATCGAATGACCCTTAGCACTAGGGCACCCCCACAGGACCCTAGGTACCTCTAGCTAATAAATTCCCAAGCCTTAGGGAGAACCCTTTATTCGAAGTCCCTAACCAGAGGGGTAACCCTTTGTTTGAACAAGGGGGGCAGGGTGTCCCATTAGGATATCCAACACAAGTACAGAATAGGGGTTCTCCTCAAACGAATAACTTGAGTCTACCTTCGCCAGAGTAACCCAGTGATTGGACAGAATGCCCAAGTCCCTAAAAATCCTGAAATAGATGCTTCGAATGGCCAAGTGACAGGCCAAAAAAGTCAGGCACAGCACCTCAACGCTTTTAGTAGCGTGGGGAGAGCGGCCGAGCATCAGTTGAAGCAATTGACTAAGTCGCATATATAGATCACGATCGAGCAACTAAACGTGATCGTGGTCAAGCTCGTTCGGCTGAGATCTTTCCTCAATAGGAAAAGGTCGGTCTTGACTTGATGCCGTCCCCAATTCCTATGATTTTTCAGGAAGTGGACTAAACTCATCTTGAAGTAGTTCTCCTCCCCGGTTAGTTCTATAGGAGTCAGAGCGTAGAAGAATCAACTAAGTCAACAGATTGCGAAGACTAGCCATCCTTCTGATCTTCCTATTCGGGTCTAGCCTCAAAGCTTCCTTTCTCTTTTCCCGTTACACGGACACCTCTTTCATTCCTTTGTGTATCGATCAAAGAGTATATGCTTCACACACCTCATTTAGAAAGAGTTAACGAACAGAACAGTTCATGGGAGACAGAACAGAAAAGAGAAAGGCTTCCTAGTTCTGTGATAAATGACGGAACGGACAGACAGACATCAAAGGAGCTGTGCCAAGTCCGGAAGCACGGCACAAGATAGTGAACAAGTCCTAGGCTTTTGACATCTCAGCCCACTGATCAGAATGGAGCTGGTTCATCTGATTTTAAGAAAGGAAGATTTCCATTTTTCTACGTATTTGATTCAAGTAGGAATTAAATAACAATGACCTCTCGGCTACCGTACCGATCGGGATTGAGCTTCCTCAGATGGAGCTGAAGAGAGAAATTCCAGTCAGGGAAAAATTTGTGATCGATCCCGTGCAGAAGAATAAAGAAAAGAACCAACGAGACCCGTGCTGAAAAGGCATAACGGAAACCAGTCCCGCGATCTTTCTCTTTCAAGTTAGCAGATCGGCTCTCCTCAGTGAATTGTAGCCAAATCGATTCTATCTTTGTAGAGCCACTTGGATTGTATTTGAGATGGACCAGAAAGGTGCCTGCGGGCCTCACACAAGTCTATCCTCGATCAGCTACCTCTTAGCAACGAGATGTGTGATTGGCTTGGCTATGGTTCTGCCTTTCCTTTAATTAGGTTAGAATTGAGACCCTCGGGGTCCTTCCCTTACTTGAGAACAGCAGGGGCGGTCTTTACAATGATTTCATAACATCTGTTATAAATCAGTCTAAGTTTTATATGGTATGGGATAATAAACAAAATGTTTTTGTCCTTTCTAGGACCTTCATCTAATCATTTCGAATCTTTGATTGAACTGTCCAAATCCGCCACTCACTCCTTGGTTGGTCTTCCATTCTCTTCCCCGAGTTCTATTAATTAGGAATCGTCCTTGATTATCTTTAAGGCTATTCCTTCCCCTCCACATTGCACAGACGAGTTGGCTAGACTCTTCCGAAATTTCGTATAGAAAGAAAAAGATCTTTGTCTTGCTTCTTCACAGGATAGAAAAATGAAAGTTAAAAGGCAAGATCTTAGGAAAAGTCTTTCGACAGAGAAAGTACGATCTGTTCATTAATAGTAGCGGCGTTCCCCCTTGACCTGGCCGGGCTTTAGCGCCCTTCTTTCTTTGTTTGTGTCTCTTTCTTTCTCCCATGCTTTTGTTGGTTGTTGACCAACTCCCATACTTTCCGTTGGTCAACAACCAACAAAAGCTCTCTATACTTCTTCAATAAAAGTACAGGAAGGACTC
>JANIMX020000454.1:122848-133191 GCA_024582655.2 Erythroxylum kunthianum | reverse complement strand
AGTTTCCTGACTTGGACAAAAAGTATCAAATGCTGATGCTTGTCTGGGGGATCTCAATGGCGACTTTTGTAAAGGTAACATATTGATTTTTATCCTGTAGAGAGAAAAAGAGAAGGTGGTTTAGTTGTTTTAAGGCATTAATAATCATGTAAAATTGTGGCTTGTAAGAAAAAGAGCTGAGGATTACTTGTTGTGAACGTCAACGTACTCGTCTGTCTCGTCAAATATTTCTTCCTGCACGATATAGAAATAAGAAAAAACTATTTAATACAAGGGTTTTTAAATTGACAATTGCACGTTATATTATAGATGCAATTAGTGATAGCAAATGATGTTCGACTCAATCTGACACGAAGTTAACATATTAAATTTAAATGTTCGACGATCAGACAGGTTTGAACAACCGTTTACTACAAAAATTAGTTTGAGTAGAGGTTTGATCCCAACTTAAGTATCAATCTATAATTATTTATGGATTTGATGTAAAATCGTATTATTATCCACCCCTTGACAAGTCGGACGTTCGCGGACGGCTCTCACTTTAAGTAGCTTTTATTATGGATCTCACCAGGTAGGGTAGTCATATCCCAGATAGCTCTTTCCCATTACGCACCGACTTTTAATAAAAGTACTAATGATAGATACTCAAGTTAAGGCCCTAACTCAACCACAAAAGCTAGCTCAAGAGTAAAGATTTAATCCCAACTTAAATATCAATCCACAATTGCTTGTGAATCCGATGTGAGATCGTATCAGATCGAGTTTATGATAAATTTGGCTTAATCAACTCAATATAAAGTCAATAAATTAAATTCAAATAAATTTGGGATCAAACTTAAATTTAGAGAATCAACCTGAAGTTAGGTATAACAATCCATCTTCGAACAAATTGATTAAAGTTAAAACTCGATCATCTCGTATCTTACCAATTGACTTCATATCAAATTCGGGCACACCAGTCACCTCTACTTAAAACTTAGCTTCGAAAAATTTAGCCGCCTAAACTTTTCTTCCAAAACAGCATTGTTTTGGTGTTGCTTGAACCTGATCGGACTAAATTTAACTTGCACATTTTGACTCAAATTGCATATATAATACTTTTAAGAGGATTAAATATGTTATCATCTTCATTAGTAACTATTATAATAATTATAGACAATACAAATATAATTATAAACTACACATATGCATTTACAATAATCATAGGATGAAAATTGTGATTAGGATTTGATTTTCAATTTGTTTTCATTAAAATTAAATTTAAATCTAATAAATTTGTTTGAACTGTAGATTTGAGGCCCGAATACCAAACTTAACTTAAAACTCGAATTTGGATCCTTAGGATTCATTTGAATTTTTTCATTAAAAACTGAATTTAAAGTTCAAGGAGGCCCTAAGCTAATTAATGGTATTAGGGTTCATAATATAAGACATGCATTTAAATTCCTCGTACCTGCAACAGTTCTTCTATAACATCCTCTAATGTTATGATACCAATGATTTCATCTGAAACAAATGGAGATTCCAAGTCGTCCTTTGGAAGACTTCTACCCTGAAATCCACGTTCTTGCAATTTCTGGTTCAAATAGTCTCCCATGTCTCCATCATTTTTCCATATGGGAATTCGAGTTTCAGTTCCATTGGAGTAGACAGATCCTGAGCACACAGAGATGTCCTGTCAGAATACTTTCAGAGCAGTAAATCATATCCCCGAAGCCAAATCATCTACCTTTCACGTTATCTTCTGTGTCTGATGCATTTGGTGTACTTATGCCTGACCTTTCATGTTTGAGTTTTGATCTTTCTTCAGTTTCCTTGACACCATTCTCACACCTAATTACAACAGCCATGTGGCTGTTACCCTTCTGAAATTGGTTTAATATATCGTAAAGTGGCAAACGATCATGAAACCTGTCAAAAATCAGGAACAATAAGTGTTCTGATAGGTATTTAATGGTAGAAAATGTTCTGAGGATGTTTATACCTAGGAATTCTCCTGATAGTTAAATCTCTTATAGGTAATTCATCTTCTGGGCGGAACTTGATCAAGTTCTTCACCTGTTCAAAAAAAGCATCTACTTTTACCTTACCTTATTCAGCCTGGAGAAGCATACGAAGAGGATACCTAAGTTTGTTTGACCCAAAATCAATAGACAAAGCTCGATTTGACTTGGATTCAGACCGAAGTCAGGTTTAGCAGAAAAAAAATTCAACCTGAACTCGTCCTAAACTTGAACCTGATTTGATTTTTACAGTTTCGGCAGCACTTACCAAGATCAATCCTATGATATTACTAGGACTTCCTGAGTATATGGGCACACGACTATGCCCTTTGCTGATTATCAATCCCATAGTTTTTCTGGAGAAACACAAGAAACCAGTTCATAGGTCATTAACACAAGTAACCATAGATGAAAATTACACAGATAGAGAGGTACATACTCATCAAGTTTAGAATTTATATCAAGTGAGAAAACATTAAACATGGATGTCATAGCATCCTTAGCAGTCTTCTGTGTCATATCCAAAGCTCCAGTGATGATGGTGGTTTCTTCATGTGTCAACTCTCCTCCTTTTCCTGCCTAAGAATAATCCAAATTTTGATCCAAAGATCTCAATCACTACCAACCGACGGAAGGAAAGTTTGAAACAGAAACAATATTTTCAGGTTTTCGTTAGAACATGGTCTTGTGACAAATGAAACAGGTGACTGAATTATCATACCAACCTCATTTCCATGCAAGTCAACTAAGGTTTTCAGTTCTGCTCGTCGTAAAAGTGCAGAGTGTTTCTTACCAAGGATCCAATCCAGCAACTATTATAGAAGAATCAACTAATTAGAAGTACTTCGATCTAAAGTCATCAACTTCATATTCGAAGTCTGAATTTACCTTACTGATTGGGTAAGCAACAGGGAAGAGGACAATAACAAGTAAACGGACTATACCAGACAGTTTAGCACCAACACTTAATCCATACCTTGAACATACAGCTTGTGGCATAATCTGCAAACAAAATAATCATTTGCTTTTAGAGTATATCAGCAACATACTATTGCAGTAATCTAAAGTAACCTGAAGCATCTGATACATATCTTACCTCACCAAAGGCAAGAATGAGGGTGACTGATATGATTATAGCGCCCCAAGCGGGAAGAAGAGCGTCAAGGAAGATTGGAAGAGCCTGAACACATAATTCACCAGTCTTAATCTCTGCGATGTAAGCTTAAAAGGATTTGTTTCAGAAAAATAAAAGAAATTTGTTGTACCTCCATAGCTAAGGCATTACCGATTAGGAGTGTGCACAGGAGCAAATGCTGATTCTTAACAATGGGAAGAATCTTCTCTGCGTTCTTTCGCTCTTGGGGCTCACCAGCCTTGATCAAAACCTCAAGGTCGACAAGACTGAGAGACATGAGACCTAACGTAAGACCAGACATGAGACCGGCAAAGGACACTAAAACTACACAGATGACTAGGTATGTCCAGAACATGGGCTCGCAACATGGCACGTCATTTGCTGCCATATTTGTTGGATTAGCTTCAGAGAACGAAATACTGTGGGTTGATATGTGGAAAAGAGGGATGAAGAGAGCTGAGAGGATGGTGTGTGTGTGTGTATGTGTGTATATATGTATATAATGGTTTAGATACAACCAGAAAGGAAGGAATTACATCAACAATGGCGTCACTTTCTCAAACGACGCATTAAACATCTATACACTTGTCTTCTAATAAAACTTTTCTTAATCATCGAAAAAGAAAATCCATGGCCGTTGCACGCTCTTTCATTTTCTGTATCTTTCAACTGCTTAGGCATGGAGGATACTACATTTGTTGTTTCCAACTTCTTCTCAGGATTTGGTGATGAAAATGGCATATTCAGATTAAAAATGTAGTAGTTAAGAAGCTGACTTGAAAATCCCACTTTTCTTTTGGCGTTATCTAACTGGATTTTTATGTGGTGGTGGTGCAAAGAGCATCACGTCTAATCCTATCAAACTCATTCGTACAGCTTCAGTAACCTAAAAAAGAGTGGCCCTTATGATCCGTAAGAGGTATGATGAAGAGGAATGAAATGATGAAGAAAGCATTCTCAGTCTTACCTTTTATATCCTTAATTATGATTTGTTGGAGGGATCAAGTGTTTTAATTATACTAAACTTGTGGAGGATAGAATTAAGAACAAAGTAATCATTTAGTGGAAGACCGAAACCGAATTTTATTTGGTGAGGTTTGTCACCACTAGTTTTAATGTTTATATTTGTGTCTCTAATGTTGTTTGCTGATCTGCAAAAAGTTTAACCTAATAATTTGGATTATGAGACCTAAGTATTTTGGGATAATTTTGCGTGATTATCAATTTATTTATTGTTATATGTAAATGACTTTTATGGTAAATCTATGTTACTTAACTTATAATTAAATAGCTATATATTTTTAATTTAAAATATTATAAAATTTGACTACTAAATCTGCCTATATTACTAAACATGTAGTAGAAGACATGAAGAAGTTATACAAATTACTTCAACAAAAACACCCAATAAAATTTTGCTGAAGCGCGAGATTTGGGGAGGCCTAATAGTATACAGCCTTATCTTTAACAAGTAGAAAAACTGTTTCTAAATGACTTAAATAAAAGTATAGACTTACCACTTCATGAATTGTTATATATTAATTCAATTTTATTTATTTGGTTAACTTAGTTTTAATACCATTTAAGAGTTTTGAGGAGACTTTAGGAAAAATTAAAGCAAGTTGAAATGAGTTCATATATAACTTAAGACTTTATATATCAATAGAAAATTTTGACAATAAATTATGAGTTAGCAATTCAAATTTTGAATTGACAATAGTAAAAATGTACAATTGAGAAAGCAACAGAAAACTTAACATAATTAAATTATATTTTTATGGAACTTATTAAAGGAACACTTAGCTTAAAATTTACTTATTGACTATATTAATGACATAGATAATAATATAATAAAATAATACTGAAATTTCAAATATTATATGCTTGTTAGAATTAAGAGTGCTCTTCTTTTTTTACTTCTTAGAGTCAGTATATATGTTTATCACGTTATAAATCTAAACCTTATAGTTTCTCTATTCATATATTTATCGTGTGGTATATCTAAATTATATATCGTGATACCAACTTTTAAATAATCCAAATGAAATAAATTAATAATAAATAAAAGGTGAATTCATTTACATCCATAAGCCTAACCCTATCCATACTAAATAAAGCTTTTTATTACATAACCCAAAGACACGTAATTTTGACTAAATTATAAAATGAACTGTAATTAATATCTGTTTTTAGATTACTGTCCTAAATTGAAATACTCCCGTAAATTGGGTGGGTACAAAAAAAGTTATTGAAAAATTTGAGACTCAAGTAGCAAAATATTTGAAATTGGAGGACTTGGACTTGAATTCGGGGAATCCATTTTTCATATAAAACCGCCACTGGTCTTTAGTAAATTGAATTCCCGCTTGTTCAGGCCCAGAGGAGTCTAGAAGGAAAGAGGAAAAGAAATACCCAAACACACACTAATTAGATAAAACGGATAATTTCGAATTCCAGAGAAAATGTCATCGAACGCGAAGGACGACGTCGATCGGTTGTTCGAATGCTTCAAGTGCGGGATCTCTCCTCCTGGTAAGTTTCTCGACTCTTAATGCACTTGTTTGGCTGCCGAGAAAACTGAGTAAAGTGAAAGAAAAAGAGTGATCTCGATTCTTAATATACGTGTTTGCAAGCCGAGAAAACAGAGGGAAGGAAAGGAAAGAGCGTTACAGAAGGAGAAAGGACATGAACTTTAGTTCATTTCCGTTATTTTGCATCGTTTCACTTGTGATTTATGGTTATATCATAGTGTCTTCATAATGTAGGGTTTCATTTGTAAATATTAATGATAAAACTGTTGATAGATTCTTTATTGACTCTCAACTTATGTAGTTGGATATGATAGCTGAAAATTTTGATTGATCTGGCTCTTTATGTGCTTGCTTCACTTAATTGTTTAATTTACACTTAATTGTCGAGTTATATGCATTGTTTGATCAGCAGTTTTACACAAAATTTGACTCGTAACTTTTGGTTAGAATCTGCTCTGAGAGAGCGAAAGAGAAGCAAAAACAAATTGAAGCAAAGGAATGAGAAAATGAAAGTATCAGAATCTTCGTACACTCCGTCTCCAGGATCAGAGAGGCAACAAATGTTGAATACAACAGATGGACCTTATTCGTCTGAAAAAGTTCGTGGCTGTAATTCTTCTTCTTTAATTAACCTATTAACTTATTTTCTTTATGATTTAAAAAATTACTTCTATTGATATGCATTCATTCAAATTAGATGTCAATTTGTAATGTAAGGTTCTATCACCTTGTATAATGAATATGCTGTCATTACTGTTACAGCTTGGTTCAACATCGAACAAAGTAAATAGAATTGGCTATGGAAGGAAGATATCTCCAGTGGTCTTCTATGGTTCTCCACGTGGTGTGCCTCCAAAGAGGCCAATCAGTTTGTTGCGGTTGCTACGTGAAATACGTATCGATCTTGCGAAAGAACAGCAGTCAAACTCAAGGTGCTTTTCTGATTCTAGAACCATCATCTTTTTTATTTCACTTGTATGAAACAGTTGCTTTTAGGAAGCCTTCAACTATTTTGGATCTCTGTAGTTCTTGGGCTCGATTATCTATGAATTTGATTTTCTCAGGAAGGAAGTTTGGGCTACATTCCCACGACAGCATGAAGCAATGGATTTTGCCAAAGAAAATGAACATCTATGTGTATTTAGTTATCAAGACCACCATAATGGCACAAGAAGGTTCCTCGTTTCTACGTACAAGGAATTCTGGTGGAGGTTTTCTCCTTTCATTTTCTTTTGTTATTATTCAATCAATTAACATCGAAGAAGTATTATCTTTTTAAGGTTTCTAATTGTACTAATAATCTTAATTGCAGGTACAAAAATATGGATTCTAAATATCGCCATCATTATGAAGTGATTCGGGAGGTGATGAACTGTGGCTCTTCATTACCTTGAACATAGAAACAGTTACACTCGTACAGGATTAGTTAATTGCACATATAAAATCTTTGAAACTACGTTTTTGTACTCGCATTGGCTATACTTTCCAAAATTTAGTTTCTCTGAGAACAAATTTAATTAAGTTTTGACACGAGGTTCATGACATTGTAGTGAAAAGTAATTGTCACTGATTTCTTCCATGTGTTGTCTTCAGGGTTTACCATGCCATCTGTATTTCGATTTGGAGTTCACTAAGAAAGAGAATGTCGGCAAAGATGGAGATGAAATGGTTGATCTCTTGATTTCAGTTGTTCTAGAAGCATTACATGAAAAGTATTCTATACTAGGAAATCAGGATTGGGTAGTGGAACTCGATTCATCTACGGAAGGTATGGCATCTGTCAGATAAATATTGTCCTTGTCTGGGTTCCTTTTTCTGGGTACATGGACTTAGTGTCCCATTTACACTTCCCAGAATTCCCATGGTTTTCTGCACAAACATGAGATGCATCGTGGTTTTTTCCTTTGTTGATTTCTCTCTGATTATTATCTCCCAATGTAACTGTCCAGAAAAGTTCTCACGTCACCTGATCATTCGACTGCCTAAGACTGCTTTTAAGGACAATTCACATGCAGGTGCATTTGTTTCCGAGGTACTGTTAGTGACCAAAAATGATAACTGATTTAATTGTCTTAGTTAATAAGATATTTACCATTCGATTCTGGTTGTAATTTTTCTAGCTGATTCCTAGTTGACAATTGGAAATGCCTTGAAAATTTCCCATAATTGGTGAGGTAAATGGTTAGAATCTACTTCACTTAGTAATTTATGCAATGATTTATTCCCAGATATGTTCTCGGATTTTAACTGGAAGAGATGGTAGATTTGAGAAGTTGTTCGTAGCAAAAGACTCGAGCTCTTTGGAATCTTCAGGCCAACTTTTTATAGACAATGCCGTTTATTCTAGAAATCGTTGCTTCCGCTTAGCTCTTTCATCAAAGGCCGGAAAGACTTCTGTCCTCCTTCCTACCGGGCGCTTTAAATGTAAGGGCATGGTAAGCTATTATAGTGGCTGCATTTAGTAATTCAAAGTTTTAATTGAGCCCTAATTGTAACTGATTTCCTGTTCAGTTATACATATTCTCATCAAGTACTTCTCCCCAATAGCTGGGAATCTTTCATTAGGTTCTTACTTTAAGGGCTTAGGCCATCGTGAGTGGAATGTGAACACTTTTTTTTCTTTATGTTTGCTCTTGTTGATTGCTTATTATTTATTCAGAGGATTGTTTGTTTTATCATTTAACTTGTTCTGCCTACAGATGAGCATAATCTGAATCACATAGGAGTTACTGTGTGTTTCTTATTTTACGTGCTTTTATATCTTTTCTGCCCACTTTCCAAACTCTTGTCCATCTATGTATCAAATTAACTTTTGTACATCTCAAAAGTTGCTTCCCTACAAAATGAGTGGCACTCAGAATTGTTGATCAGTCCGATCTGACAATGTTATGCATTCGAATTATTGGTCACATAATTTTTTTCCCTTATTTTGCTTGTTTGTATGTATGGTGATAAGATAAACAGTGACACCCCAACTTGTAGTTGAATCATAGTACTTGTATAAAACAACAGAATTGATGTGTCGTGAAACTTTAACAAGTAATACAATCCTTTTTTCTTCATCGTGCAACACTGACAGTCCTCGTTCAAAAATAGTGTGAAGAAGACATGTTCATGGCGTCCTTGATCTGCAACATGGATATTGATTGCGAGAAGCTTCTTGTCTGCATAATGGACTTGGATTGTGTGAGGACCCTTCAGTTTGACATGGAGGTAAGTTGTATCTCTCCATGAGAAATCTTATGAATTATGCTTCGCAATCATTCAAAATGCTTCATCCTTTATGAATTCTAGATTAGTTGATGGCGTATTGTCAGGTCAAGATATACCGTGTTTGTATGGTCCGAAGAGGCTCGGAGTGAAATTTGATTAATTTTTCAATGGGAATATTGAATGTAGGTAAATAATAATTTCAGATGCCGTACCCAAGATTTATCACTTAATAGTTGCGCTAGTGATGCTTCAATAGCATACAAGATGGGGAAATCACCATTTCCCGCGTTGGACAACTTCATAGAGTCCATTGCATCCTTTGGAAGTGCATCAGGTGATTCCATTTTCAATTCATCCAGAGTTTAATATGTGCTTCGAGTTAAGCTGCATTTATATATGAGAAATTAGTTCGGTCCAATTAAAAGTTAATTGATTAAATCTCGTCTGATTGAATTTAAATCCTATTTTGATTCAATTGAGTTTATGTTTAAATTTGACAAATTTAACATTAACTTGAATCTTGGGTTGGACTCGAAATCAATAAATTAAACAAAGTTTAACGAGTGTAGATTGAAACTTGTGTTTTAATATTTATGTTTAATTGAGTTTGACACAAATTTTTAACTTGACAAATTCTTTTTGAAATTGGGTTCAGGTTGTGAAATTAGGGTGTCGGACTCGATCCGGTCCAATATCAACCTTAACTGTTTCAAACCAATCTCATTTGATGTCGTTGGGGTTCTGTTATTCTCAGTGGTAAATATTCTGCTGAGTTATTTGACTGAAAAGAGAGCAGAGTGGATAGGTTAAGACATTTCACGCAAGATGAGTTGATAGTAAACAGGGGTATGATAATTTAAGAATCAAAATGAAGAAATGTAAAATTATTCCTTGGTTAAATTGAGAAAAATGATTGTACAATTCAAAAGGCAGTCCTTCGTACTAGTCCTTTAACAGCCCTGAAAAATGATGTTTAGCGACTAGGGATCTTTCCTTTATGCAATATGTATTTCGATTTTTACTCGGCCTTTTGCTGCAATATTCAGGGAAAGTTCGAAGCTGGTATTGGTTCTCGGAGTACGGCTTGATGGTTTACAGCATGTCAAAAAACAGATATTGTGAAAGAATTGGTAGAGAGCATAAAAGTAATAACGGTACAGAATCTTTCATCTTGTTCTCTGGGTGTTGAAATTAGTGATGTCAAATTTACTTGGGGTTAATTACATTAATTTAATTTTTTAATTTTTTATATTTTAAAAATTATCACTTATTTTTTCAATATCATCACTTAATTTTTAAATTTTACTTAGGTACTTGGTGTATCAATTTTTTAAATTTAGCTATCTTCAACATTTTTAATTTTTTTAATCTATTAAAAGCTTTAAAATGATATTGTATTCAAATTTAAAAAATTTTAAAATTATTTTATTTTAAGTAAAATACATAAAAACTAAAAATAAT
>JANIMX020000451.1:223222-234036 GCA_024582655.2 Erythroxylum kunthianum | reverse complement strand
AGGGAGGCATGAGTAAGTAGAGAAAGACTAGTGTCAACAATATGGCGATGTCGATGCCGGGTGTGACAATTATCTACTAAAACCCTTTTAATATGTATGAATCGATATATGAATGCAATTATCACAACTTTTGGAAGCTCGTGGCTTGGATCCAAAACAGCATTATCAACATCCATCGAAAACTTCCATTGAAGCAACACTCTCTTCCTTAAATTGAACTTCTACGTGTCAAATCCCCTAACTACATAAACATTACTTTGAAGAATGATTTTACCATTTGTTTTTTTTTTAATTTTTACATGTGAACACTTGGCAGATACATTTGTTCTAAGTCTCACGTAACCCTTTCCTTTTAGTTTGGGTGTGCATTAGGAGTTCGTAAGTAGCTGTCATACGACTCATTCAGTAAGATAATGTCTTTTTAAGTGATACTAAACGACATCAACAGAAATTACGCCATTAAAGCACTAAATTGACAACAAACGAACTTATCGATCCATGTTCGATTTGATACCTTCCTTATCGGTTTTGAATTCATACTTTCTGTTTTGTTTTTATTCTATTTTTGTTTTACATAATATACATAAAACACTAAGATCTAAAAAGTTAGATTTATATTATATATTATTAAAAAGAGTTTAACAGCATAGTTATTAAAAGGGTTTTAGTAGATGTTTAAACAATATAGTTATTAATATTTTGTGATTTAAATTTTTCATATCAATTAAAAATAAAGATATTTTATACATAAGAATTAATATTTTAAAATATACTGTTTTTTTATATACGAAAATTTAATAATAATAAAAAGATTATCCTCATGGTTATTTATGTTAATAGTGTTTACTTGTTAATTTGTCACAAGTTTTCTTGAATTAGGAAAACACTTTCTGTTTTGTTCTTATTCCTTTTTAATTTGTTTTGCATAATAACTAAACTTTAATTACTTAAAATATGTTTTCAAAGCTAATTGTAAAATATAAGAAGAAGATTGCTTACAGTTAAGTTTGTTGTATTGTGTTTTTATTTATTTATAAATAATGTTATTTTAGACAATTTAAATAGTACTTTTAAAGATTTAAATTAATTTAAAAAGAAGTAAGATAATTCTCTAAAATCCAAAAGATTACATTAAATATGATATTATTTTAATGTGCCTAAAGTGATTTATACTTTTAAATATATTGAACTATCCAATCCATATGATTTTAAAATTTTCAAGAATACATTTATTAATATTATGTACTTTTTAAACTCTCATATGGATTAAAAATAAATATTAAAGATATCTAATACATGAGAATTAATTTTATAATTTAATATTTTGAAATTTTAAATTAAAATACAATCATTTTTATATGTATTAGGGAAATTAGCATATTAAATAATAATAAAAGCTTACGATCATGATTATCTACGTTACAAGTGTTAACTTTGTCACAGCTTTTTTAGAATTAGGATAAGCCTCTTTAAGAAAATTAAAGAAGATCGACGAAAAGCTTACCATCTTATGGATATGATGAAATCTTTCTTTATGTCGATTTTGCAAACAGCCGCCGCCCAAGATATGAAGCATCGAGCAAGCTTAGAGTCTCTTTTTCCTCTCTCTCTCTCTTAAAACCTAATCAATTCAACCGTAAAAAACTTTAAACTGTGTAATATTTTGATTCGATTTTTAACTTTTTAATTTGATATATTTTAATAATTATTGTTATTAAAAATTGATCAATTAATTAATTAATTTTATAATTAATAAGTTCTTATAAATTAAAATAAATAAATTATTTTTATTTAATAATATCTTTTTTAATTAAACTTTAAAAAAATTTAACCGATTTTATAAGGTGTAATATTTATTGAATATTTTAAACCTTAAACTTCTTATCTTATCGTTTAACCTCTGGTCTGTTTTTTAAAACATCGATTAAAACATAATATATTTCACAAGTAGCCAAACAAAATAAGAATTTAAATTCACTAATATTTTTCAATTGTCATACATATTATTTTCTTGGGGAAAAATAAATAAAATATAAACATGGGATTGATGCACGTGTTTAATTCTCAAAACGTGCATGTTACTAAATACTTCTGCTTCAACAACCATTCACCGCTTGACACGACATCACTAACAGTTTTTAAGGATTATTTGTTCTGTACTGTATAAATTGGACGGTCATGATCCTATCTCCACAACAAAGGGAATGTTGGTTAAAATTATAGAAAATATATTTTGTCTAATTTTTAGTTATTAGGTTATGTGGATATCTATCATGTTTATTCAATCATTATATATTTTCGTATATTATTTTTTATCTAAAATGATGCAGTATGAAATTATTTGAAAATTGTTTATTAAAATAAAATTAATATAATATAATATAACGATAATGAAATAATATAACATGACTAAATAAAATAAAATAAAATAACTAAAACAAAAGATACTCCAATATAATTAACTCTTAAGAAAAAATAATTAATTACATATATAATTTGAGAAGAAAGACAATCTTCTTCTTCTTTTTGGTGAGTTCATACTTCTTTTCTTTTTCTTTCTGTTCATTTTTATAGAAACTTTCTCTAAGACTTATAATAAAATATTAACACGGAATTATATAATAATTAAATAATATTATATGAGATAAATTAAAATTTTAAAAATAAAATAAAATAAAATTTATAAGATAATCCAATATAATTAATCCTTAATTCTTATTCTTATTCTTATTCTTATTCTTATTCTAACATAAATAATTCCATGTATAGCTTTCTTTTTGGTGGGTTTATACTCTTTTTTTAATTTGATAAAAAAATTCATAATACTTAAATGCAATAATTAAAAAACTCAATATCAATTTAATCATAAAAATTTTAAACCGACTAATTTTCCAGTTGAATTTATTTTAATAATTTTTGTTGTTAAAAATCGATTAATTTATTAATTAATTGGTCAATTTGTTGTAAATTAATAAATTTTTATAAATAAAAATAAATCAAATATTTATTATTTAGTAATTTATTTATTTTAATTAAACTTCAAAATTTTAAATAAATAAAGACAATATCTTTCAATAATATTTTAAAATTTTAATTTCATTTAATTATATAATAATATAATACCCTTGAATCTTTTAAATTTTAAATCTATTGTATTACCGATTAACTTTTGGTACAATTTTTAAACAATTGCTTAAATGTTTCTAATATGGTTGGCTTGTCGTATCAATATTGTTTAAAAATGAAAAAACAGTGTACTAGGAAGGAGAAACTGGTTTGCCAATTAATATACAAATATTAAATATGCCAAGTGCTGAGTCATGCATGTTCCATAAACAGTGTAAAATCCAATCTTGTACGTTATTACAAACAATTTTTTTTTGTTAAATTTATTACGTAATTATTTATCCCTATCTTTACGATTTTTCTATTCTCATACTTAACGTAATATTTGTATTCTAAATATAAATTACAGTGGCAATAACATAATAAATTTAATTTTTTTTATTTTATAAGAATTAAATAAAAATATTAATTATACGTAAAAAAATTATATTTTTTTTATAAAAAATTATTTTTGTAATTCGAACTCGTAATATTTTTGTCACGAAAGAATAAATTTTACAATTGCTATAAATTCCCCTAAATTAAGTCAACAATTTATAATAAATATCCCATTGTTTATGTCTTATGATGAGATAACTCTATTAGTGCTAGAGGTTTTGAGAACGAATCTCCCTGAAATTTTCTTCAAATATTTTCTTGTTTTTTAATATTACATGAATTTGTGAGTTGTTGACTAAATTTATCTAATTTAGTAATTAATAAATTGTTATATACATGCAAAATATCTCGCCTGAACGGTCTATTTTCTAAGGAATATATGAACATATACTTCTAATTTTAAGCATGACAATATAAAATTAACAAATAATAAATGTTATATTTTCTTAAAAATTTTCATTTTAATTATCAAAAATTTTAAAATTTTTAATTAAGCGAATAATTTTTCAAAACTCTCATAACTCATATTAGGATGTTACTTTATTATTTTCTTATATGGCTCAAAAAACCATTTTTTAACCTGAAACTTGGACAGTTACATAATATTTTTTGTACATATTTATTTTATTTTACATATTCAATCGAATGTGTTATTTTATAAAAAATTGGCGGTTCTTGGGTCAATCCATACAAATTTTTTATGTAAATGATCAAATGTTAAAAATCATTTTAATAGTTAATTTATTTATTAAAAATTTCGATAGTAATTTTTTTTTTTTATCTTTGTATAATTTAGTATTCAAAGTATAACATAAGACTGATGGTGATAGAAATAGCATACTATTGTTCTCTACCAATCACATATTCATATTCTTCACTCAAACAAATTGTTTGTTAGTTTGTTAGTTTCTTTCTATGGCTTCCACAACTTGAAGTTTCTTTTTTTATACGTATTTTCGTATTTATAAACATTCCAAAACGAATATATATATAAAAGGCACAAGTGCATGAACTTGATTCGTCTCGTTTACTCATGAGTTGGGCATACGAGAGTGCAAAAAGTGGTTGCAACTTGGCTTTATCAAGTGGAATTTATTCAGAGAATCGATGATTTGAATGTTCTGTTCAGTTCAGTCCAACCAATACCAGAAGTTTGTCGGAAATGGAACACACCAGTTCGGTGGAGCTTAATAATCATCGTATCCACCATTAGAAACATCAGCTTTTGCCCTGAAAATCAGTGGACTTATCGTCCGTTTTAAGGTTACCACCATCTTCTGAGAATGGCTTAATCATGACAATATCAGTTTTTTTTTTTCAGATTGATCAATAATGAGATCAAGTCCTATTTAGGCTAAGCCAATCCAATCCAAGTGTTTTGTGGAATTACAGCCGACCAATCTGTAATTGTAGAGTTTGGTGGATATGAAATTGGAAAGAACATTTTACAGAATTCACGATTTGAATGAACAAAGTGAGATAGGCCATAACTCTACCGAATCCACCAATTAGGTAGGAGCATAGAATCCCCTTTTGAGTTTTGGACTCTTATGAACAAAGCATCACCAAAGATTGAGGACGTGTTCATTTACAGAAAATTGAGGTTATTTTTAATGAAAACATAAAATATAGGTTTGTGTTCATATTAAATTTTTTTATAAATTTTTCAAGTAAAAACTGTTTTTATAGTTTTTAAATTTAAAAAGAATTTATAAAACAAGTCTAGGTTGTTTTCAAAAAAATTATTTGTTAGTTTTTTAAACTGAAAATACGTTTTTCAAAAATAACAATAAATTCGTTTTTCAAAAACAATAAATGAACATATTTTTTAGTTTTAAAAATAGAAAACAACTTTTTGATACTAACAAATGAACACGTATTTTAAATTTTCAATGAAAATAAAAACAGAAAACTGTTTTCTGTAACTAAACACGCCCTGAGTGATTCTCTTCAAACTTTGACTACTTAATGTTCTTTTATTTTTGTTATATTATAAAAATATCTAAAATTTTACTTATTTTTATAATATTAATTTAAAATATTTAACTTTCAATTCTTAGTAAAAATAATATGATATTAATTTTTTTGTTAATCTTAATAATGCGGTGAATTATATCAAATTAGTTTTTTACGACCTACACGTATTTAAACGTGTTAAAATTTTAATACGTGTCAATCACTTGATGTAATTCGCAACATTATCAAAATTAATAAAGGCCTTATAGTAGAGATATTTTTTGCTATAAATTAAAATTTATAATATTTCAATACCTTTTAAAAATTTAAATTAATATTTTAAAATGAAGCAATGTTTAATTTTGTTTTACATTTTTCTACATCAATTCCTTATTCAAAGTGCCATTACCTTAAGATTTTTTATTCAAAGCAATAAAAATAAAATAAAAGTTTAATATTTTATTACCATTATTTAAATTTAAACTAATAAAATTTATTTATTTTTATAATTAAATTTTTGTTTGTTTCTGTATCAGATTCCTTATCCAAAGCGCCATTATTTCAGACAATAAGGGAATTGAATAAATGCTTTTATTAAAAGCATCGAAAGTAGGGTTTTAGAAGAAACTCGATTCGATTCAGTTGAGTGGTGTCTACTGTCTAGGCACTTGGAGGAAGGCTTCGAGCTTCGCCGAACATTCTTCAGTTCCGCGTTTTCGCATGTTGTTTCTGTCTCATAATGTCGCAATCAACTAACATCACACACACTGTCACTGTGTCGTCTCCGTGTTAACGTTGCTGTCTGATCTCCTACGGTCTTTTTCCTGCAAATTTCAACGCCCGTCATGATGAGATATTGGCCGGAAAGACAGAAAAAGAAAACCGGATCAAGGTGGTTTCAGATTCAAAGTCAAAACAGTGTAAAGTGTACGATTAGTTGTGAAGAAGTAAACGGTGGAACTTTACCGAACAAAATCCATGAGAATTCGCGATCACAGCTCCATCTTCAAGTCTACTTTTCCTAAACAATGGGGGTTGGAGAGGAAAGAGAGTTTGGTCCGTGATATCAACATACTGTGTGAACTAATTAAATGTTAAGGTATTTACTAATTAAATATAATAAATTATTAATTTAAATTTAATTTAGTTCGAGTTTAATTTGTTAAAAATAAATCAATATAAATATTATTATCAAATATTACTAATATATGAATTGAATATAACTCTTAAAATTGACTCAAATTAATTAAGCTTACAAATAATAAATTATTAATTTAAGAGTTAATTTAAATTGTAATGTTAATAATATTTAATTAACCTAAATGTCATATAAAAGAGTGACGTATCTTGTATGTTATTCAATGAAGTAATGATGGGTTTGGAAAAACTGTGAAGTATGATTGCCATAAGTAGTAGTCATAGTCTTAGTCATTGTCATGGTGATTGCTCCATTTAGAAGCTTCATATCATCTCTTGTCAACTTCCATGGCTGAGATCTGGTGTACTATACCTCTTACCAGAAAACGTCTTCTTCTCATCATTTTCTGTTATTGCCGGTTGCCGCCCCATTCCCATTTTTAGGTTTAAATTCCTTTCACACTTAAATTTTCCTACCTTTTTTTTAGTATGTTTTTTTGGAAGGCAAAACAGAAGGAGGAGTTTTTGGTTGGGCATTGGTATAGTTTTGATGCTTAATATCCAAGATAATACTTTAATGCCTTTGAATTAACTCAAATAAAAAGAAAATTCATTCTATATAAAGATGACAATGAGTTGGAAAAAATATTGTCATTTTGTCAAATTTATTCTAATTATTCGAGTTGAATCAAACTAAAATTCTTAAATTTAAGTTTGACTTTAATTAGAATTATTAAAAATTGTTGCTAACAAATTATAAAGGAAGAAATTAAAAAAATATTGAGAGAGATGAAGAGTGAAAAGACAGTATAACTTGACGGGATACCCACATGAGTGCGGAGAAGCCTAGACGAAGAGAGTTCTACTTTACTGACCAAGCTTTTTAATGTGATCCTTAAATCTGTTAAAATATTGGATAAGTTTAGTATGTTAATTTCTTTATAAAAGAATAAAAGGGACATCAAAAATTATAACAATTATAAAGACATCAAATTACTTAGTTACACGATTATTTTTAGTTTATTACTTATTTCATATATTTATTTATTTATTTATATTATTTTTTATATGTGTTATTTGGAAACAATACCTCTGCTAATTAGGGTTAAGGTTTAATACTAATAGATCTTCTCCAGATCTCGCGTATCAACGAAATGTTTACTTAATTGTTATTGTTGTTAAATTAAAATTAATTTGAGTATGGTTTATTAACTTTGGATTGTGATCAAATCCGTTTGACTAGCCCTAATTATACTTTGTGAAACAGTAATTACTTAATAGATCGCCAATTTTGAACAAACAACAAAGTAAGGAGACTTGGGTCAGGTGGATCTTAAATTAGAAGCAACTAGTAAAAAACAAAATGATAAAAGATTGTAATATCAAAGAATGACAATCTATTTTGTAGAATAAAACACCAAATTAAATAAACTTGGGTCAACCCAATTTGTTCCAAAATAAATTTATATTAAATTAAATAATGAGTCGGGTTGTATCGAGTCCGATGACATCATATAATGGGCCATCAATTGGGATGCTCCTCGAGGCCCATTTTGTGTTTCAACGTGGGCTTATTACTTATAGAGAAAACTGGTAGTAAGCCCATTTTCCAGAAAACGTGGACTCGGTCTAAAGCCGAAATATGCGATTAAACTTGAATGGTCGGTGAGCGAGCACAAAGTTCGGAATCAAAAGTCAAACTCAAACATTGGGGGGAGTCCAAGTCCAAAGAAAGCTTCTAAAGTTTCTAATCGTCAATGTCACAAATTCAAAAGTGATTCCCACTAACACCGGCTACCAACCTTAGCCAACGGTCAAATCCAAATTGTAAACACGTAGACCAAAGGGGTATATTTTTCTAATGCTATAAACAGGTACAAATCAGAATGAACTCAGTATTTCCTTTTCACAAAATTTGAGTGAGATATTAATTATACGTA
Organism: Erythroxylum kunthianum; assembly: GCA_024582655.2. NCBI lineage: Eukaryota > Viridiplantae > Streptophyta > Magnoliopsida > Malpighiales > Erythroxylaceae > Erythroxylum > Erythroxylum kunthianum. The sequence goes on along the minus strand of JANIMX020000451.1, from coordinate 225,499 downwards.
TCTTTTTATTTATATTTTTATAATAAATTATTTTCGTAACTCGAAATTATGATTATGATTACAAATAAATAATCTTATCATTTATTCAAAGACTCCCTCTAAAGAAAACTAAGAGTAAAAGATATTTTTTTAAATGTCTTATAATTTTAAATTATTTTAACATTTTATTCTTTTAGATTTCGATTAAAAAATACATGAGATATAAACATCATACATAACTAATCAAAATATCACTAATCTAACACAACTTTTAAACTTGTTTCGAACTAATTAAAATTAAATATTCATGATAATTATAATAAATTATTAATTTGGATAAATTTTAATTTATTTGGTTCAAATTTAAAAGTTAGGTCAGATCGTCATGTAAACAACATTTGATTAATTCATGTGTGATATTTATGTTATATATATTTTGACATTATTTTTTAACCGAAATTTAAGAAAAAAAGTTTTTATGAAAATTTTATAAATTTAAAATTTAAGAAAATTATATAATTAAAAAAAACTATAGATGAAATTTATATATTCTACTTTTTTTTGGTTCATTTTGTTGTTCTCCCAAATACTTTCTAACAACAATATCTTGTACAAATTTTGTTAATGCGCGATTTAAAGAAGTCTAATAATACACAATCTTGTTCTTAATTAATAGAGAGATTATTTTCAAAAGTTATGTTCTTATGTATATATTAAAAACACAACTAATGGATGAATGTCGAGTATTGTCCCATATTGGGTAGCTACACAAGTGTGTAGTGAATTATAAGTCTAGGAGGTACCCGTCATTATAAACAATTTCTTTTAGGGAAACACGGAGCCTTCTAGGCCAGGCCTGCGTCCAATTATAGCGAATTCTAGTTCCATCAAATGATATTAGAGTTAGGCTACGATATTGTGGGGTATGAATGTTAAGTATTGTCCCGTATCGAGTAATTACACAAGTGTGTAGTGAATTATAAGTTTGAGAGACACCTAACACCGTTAGAAATTTCTTTTAGGGAACACGAACCTTCTGGGCCAGGCTTGGGCCTAGCTCCAATGAATGGACGAAAAACTAAAGGAACATATACACTTGAAAAACGCATTAAATAAAAAAATGCCAAATGCGTGGAACGAGGCAAATAATCAAACATGCATGACGCGTGAAGAAAACGTCAAACCTCAACCATTAACATTAAATCAATATATATATATACATATATACCATTCATATTCAACTCCTCCTTGGTTGAACCAAAAAGCTTTTCGTTTCATGGGCTCCGACGTTTGGGACGCCTTCTAGTTTTTCTCCTTTTTTTCTCTGGGTCTTTTCTTCTCTATCTCTGCTTGCCATCAAATAGGGATTTTGATTGTTTTCATCGAAAGAAGAAGATGGGGAAGTACATGGAGATATTGGATGCTGGGGTGAGGATAGCTACGAGGTTTCACTCCCATTGCCCACAAACGGCGCGTATGTATTATCACCCGCCGGCTTCTGATGACCACCACGACCGCCACCAGGAACACAGCTGCGTCGGCGGCAATCTCACCTCAGGAGGAGTCGGGTTTTACAGGGCAAAGGCAGCCGCAGGTTTTGACCCAAAAGAGTTCATTCTTTCGTGTGTTTGAATGATACCCATTTTGGGTTGCAATAAAATGTTAATGTTATAAAACTTGCTTCTTTCATGGAAATTGAGGAGGAATCTTTTCTTTTTGTTTCATGAAATTTTGAGGATAGTATTTAGATATTATTAAAATTAAAATTTTTATATTTAATTTAAATTATTTAAATATCCATCTCGAAATCTAACTATTAAAGCTTGTTTGTTTGAGTTGATAGATAATTGTGAAACGCTACCTTTAGTATTTTATTGAATGAGAAACTATTTAGAGCTTAGAACAATTATCATGAACTTTTTGATATCATTTACCAAAAGTTATTTGGGAGTATCAGCTCTCTAAATGCTAAAACAAACAGGTTCTCAATTTTTGTTTGTTTGGACTCTTATAAAAATCTATTTTATAAAAGAATTGATGAGTATATGAGCTAAAAATTCATAATGCACTCTCTTGAAATATTTAAACGAGATTTGTAGAAATCTAATAATACGTAATTTTATCCTTAATTAATAAATATTAATTTTAAATAACTCACAAATAAAAAGAGGAAGAAGTAATAATAATAATAATAATAATAAGTTTTTTTCTCAATTCATTTATATCATCTAATAACTTGATTCTTTAAAGGAAATTGAGGAGGAATATTTTCTTTTTCACTCTTTTGACTTTTATAAT
>JANIMX020000445.1:540996-554043 GCA_024582655.2 Erythroxylum kunthianum | reverse complement strand
AATGCTTCTTCTTCTTCTTCTTCTCCTTCTACTCATCATCATCATCTTTACTTGGATCCACGCTCCTCTTTGTCTGTAAACCCTAGTTCGATTCAAGATGTTAACAGTAACCCTTTTCTTTATACATCACATAGCCTTCAAAGTCTCAGAGATTTTGACCAGCCTTACAATAGTGAAGTAATAGTGTTCAAGCCAGAACCTTTGTCGTTGACCACTCGTGACTCTAATGCCACTGGACAAGGGCTGTCTTTATCTTTATCTTCTCACTATCCCCACCAAAGTAATCTTCCTTTAGAGCTTAATTTGCAAAGATATGGCTCTGCAATTTATACTGATAAAATTAGCAGTGGAGGTGGTGTGTGTATAGTTCCGGGAACTGGTTCATCTTCTAACGACGTATCTAGAAGCTCGGTCCCTCTCGGTCCATTTACGGGGTACGCTTCAATCTTGAAGGGATCGAGGTTTTTGAGGCCTGCACAACAGTTACTTGAAGAGCTTTGCGATGTGGGTCGAGGAATTTACGGCCAGAAAATCACAGTAGACGCGTCTCTGATGGATCCTCCCATTGAATGTTTTAGCGCGAGTGAGATTGTTGACGATCCAGTTAATTGTGGGAATGGAAGTGAAAGTCGAAGGAAAAAATCCAGACTTGTTTCGATGTTAGACGAGGTATGCATCTGCATCCCTTTATCAATTCATGTTCTTCATATCATGTATCTGCTCTTTCACTTTAGGGCAATCAACGAGGTTTTCCCTGTAATGTACAACGTAGAATTCATTTCTGGTTTTCTTCTTGAGTTTTTAAGATTCAATGTTTAAGTCCCACGGTCATTTGGCTTCTTATTCACTTGAAGTCCTCCTTCAAGTCGGGTTTTTTTTGTGAAGCCCGACCATTTAGGCTCTGTAGGAGCCATTAGTAGGGTCATGTTAAGTGAAGTGTTGGTTATTTAATGCATTGTCTAGCTTCGAACCAACCTGCAATTGGTTGTTTTTTGCATGAACAGGTGATTGTATGATACAGCTTTGAAACTTATGTCTTTCCTCAAATTTGGTTCTTGTTATAGATGGCCTCGATGATCACGAAATCATCTTTTTGGAAAAGGTGATAGGAGGGAATATATGCACACATATCGTTGTTATAAAGTATCTGACAACCATAGAAAGAGTTCTAATAGGTAACAAAGTCACCATTTTTGGAGCGTAATGTGCATAAAGTGGTTAAAGGGAATACATTTGAAAAGATTTATACTTCAAAAAGCCGAGTAACATCAAGAATAATTGGATTCCAAAACCTAAAGAGAAAACAGATGAATATATGATAAGGTGTATGCACTTTTTGAAGGTGTGGCTTAAACTTAAGCAAGGTGTACTTATAATATTTTTACCTATCACTTGTTTATATGATTCTTCACCTTTTCAAAGTAACAAAGACAAGTTTTTAGGTTCTATTATTCCTTCATGTGCATTTTATGTTCTTTTGATTCATCATGAGTATCGATACCACGCAATTTGTAGTAAGTTATGATGGTGTATTTGATGCCTGGTCATGATAATAGCAGTGACACTGAACTTGAATGGTACTCGGAGGTTGAACTATCCATGTCACCTATGTTTTGTGTACAATTCGATGGTTTATTGTTGCAGAAACTTTGGACTAGAGAAAGTGGATTAAGAACTCGACATTTGGCAAAAATATTGTTATTTTGACACAGACTTGTGTGAATTATCACCCCAATACGAGCCACAGTTGTCATGACATTTCAGGGTATCGTGCTAATCTGCATATGCTGGGTTTTAGTAAATGTGCAAGTTACTTGTAAGGCTATTGGAGGAAGTAGATTAAGAATGAAACTGTGGCTAGATGTTAACTTACTAGTTGGCTACATTGTCAATAGAAGCTACATTGTCAATAGAAAAGAAATAAAAACTCAATGCGTATGGAAAATGAAATCTCCTTTTTCTTTTCTATGTTTTATAAATTTGCTTTCTTTTGGAGGATTACAAAGGTTTACTTTGCCTAGAAGTAGCTTTTATGGTAGTTCGTTATTTTTTATCGATTCACCTATTTGGCAAATTAACTTCACATTAACTATCCCCTTATTGTATTTTACTTCGCATATATGTATATGCATACTTGCATATATGTATATATCCTTGATGCTAAGCTGACAACTTTGTTCTCGATAGTGTTTATCCCCTATATTCGTCTTTTGCTACGAATATAGTGAAGAAACACTTGTGTTACTCATACTTATGACTGCTGTTCTTGGCACTTTGTGCAGCTCCTTAACTCAGTTTCTTGCTGTCTTGCATTTTGTGCATGCTTAAGCGAAAAAGAAAAACCTCATTTAGTGTCTAGACATGGTTGGTAGTGCTAATTTTAAGGTAGTAAGATCGTAAGTTCCCCAAATAAGTATTTGTTTGAACTCCTTTGGAGAATAATGTTATGTACTTGGGTTCACATTTAAGCAAAAGTTTAATTTTGGACCTGTAAGTTAAACAATTGATACTGAAACCCTTGCATAGGTTTTACTTTCAAGAATCAAGATTGATTAAGGCACAAGTATGTAGAAAGGGTAAACAATTGAGAAAGAACCTAAAATGGAGTCATTGTAGAAGTAAAATTGATAATCTTTTCAAGAAGGTTTACATCACAATGGGATTCTTCGGTGTAAAACATGCAGCCTTGTAATGCAAAATTCGTAAGATGTCTCTTTTTCACTCTTCAGTGAAGGACGGGGAAATGAGGACAATGTGCATACCCGTCTTAAATATTTGCGAGTATGCATGCACATGTTTATATTGTGTGTGCTTATATTCAGGTATCTAAAGTTGGTACAGGTACTCTAGCTCATGAAGCCTTTTCACATTCTATTGCTGGTTTAGGAAAGTATTTGTTGCACCTTCACAAACTCCACTTGCTTGATGAAACTGATTTGTTTTCAGTCTTCTAACTGCATTCTGCAACTTCTCCAAAGGTTCCTACCTTGCTGATTTTGATTTTTATTAGGTATACCGGAGGTACAAGCAATATTATCAGCAGATGCAGGCGGTTGTGGCATCTTTTGAGTGTGTTTCTGGGCTTGGCAATGCAGCTCCATATGCAAACTTGGCCTTGAAGGCCATGTCCAAACATTTCAAGTCATTGAAGAATGCCATAGCAGACCAGCTTCAGTTCTCCAACAAGTCTCATGGTCAAATTTGCCATGGAAAAGAGGAAGCTGCAAGGTTTGCTGAGACTGATAGAGGGATTTACAGCCAAAGACCTGTTCAGAACCCAGGATTCATCGAGCACCAACCTGTTTGGCGACCGCAGAGAGGACTTCCTGAGCGTGCTGTAACAGTGCTCAGAGCATGGTTGTTTGAACACTTCTTGCATCCGTAAGTATCCGAGTTTATTCTGTCCAGCATTCTGGTAGAAGTGTCTCCTGATTCTACTTGTGAATTTTGCTTTGTTTTTGTTTTGGCTTTCAACAGTATTTTTTTTATAGATTACTTGTAATTACCTTTCACAAATACCATATAGTCTTGCTTCTTGTAATGCAGTTACCCAACAGACACAGACAAGCTAATGTTGGCCAAACAAACCGGTCTATCCCGAAGTCAGGTGTTTCATTTTTCTCCACTTTCTCATTGTTTCTGTGGATTTGAACCTCATAAAACTTTCCGTAGAGATATGTTAAATAGATTGATCGTTAAAGTAAGATAACATTCTTGGGAATCTTCAAGTTTTGCCATGGAAGATCTTGTGATATGCTCGTCTATTTGTGTAACAGGTTTCTAATTGGTTCATAAATGCTAGAGTAAGACTCTGGAAACCAATGGTTGAAGAAATACACACGTTGGAAACACGGCAAGCGCAAAAAGTTTTGCAAAGGGATGACCGAAATACCAAAATTTTGGGTGATCAGGTGCCAATGTCTAACCCCTCAACCTCCACTCAAAGGGTTCGGGATGTTCCGTTAAAGAGAACGAGAAATGAAGTTCCTAATGTACCTGAAGGTAGTGGGGAACCACTGGATTTGTCTTATAACAGCTTGTCAAACCATGCACAAATGGGAGTTGTCATGAGCATGGCAGGTTCAACTAGTGGTGTTTCCTTAACTCTTGGTCTTCACCAGAACAACGGCATGGGTTTTCCGGAATCTTTTCCGATGAATGCAGCTCAACGTTTAGGCCTCAGCCTTGAAGCGAATAGCGAAGGGTACGTACTAGGCAGTTTCGAAGCACAGAATCGACATTTCGGAAGAGATGTTATTGGAGGGCAACTTTTACATGATTTTGTTGGCTGAGAATGTCAATATTCATATTAGATATGGTTATTATCGAGTATCATCAGAATATGTCAGAGCTGAAAAAAAGAAAAAAAGAAGGAAACCTCATATGTGACAAGTTGTTTTTCCATCAAATTGCAGTGTATATGATCAATTTGGAAGATTCCGTGGTTCGTAGGAGAGAAATATTGGTGTTATATTCTTCTGTAAATCTGTAATGGAAGTTCTAAGAAACGAAATCCTGCAGAGGTTGGTCAAGTGAAAAGCCTAGAGTTAAGAAGGTTTACAGGTTTGCTTGTGAGCAGACCATCCGAGACAACCTTTGCTTCTGTCGAATATTACATGAACTTGGCCAAGATCGCTCTTATCGATCGTTTGTTCTTAAATTTTGATAAGTTGGCTATCAATTTGTCACAGAAGTTCAACGTTTTTATCATACAATAAGGTTCCATCAAGGGTTTCAATAGAAGAAGGTTCATATAGAGATGTAGACCACTGAGACTTAAAATTAAATAATTAAGTATTTTTTTGTTAATTTTATAAAAGAAGTCTCTTTTTCTTGATATGAGATATTACACTCACTATCATCAACAAAAATCTGTTCTGGATTAATATGCCGTTCAGTTCTTGATGAAATGTATAAAGCATAGAGAGAATGTATGCACTTGACACTTGGTGACAAACTTTCTGTCATGAACACCTTCAAGTCAGGAATCAAAAGTCCTTATTGATCAAAAAGCAGATGTGAAATCTTATGTTTTTAGAATCCAAATAACAACATTAGCCATCTTATCATTCTTACCATGGTTAGTAACAGTTTGAACATGTCTACATAATCAGTTTCAGAAACCCCTAAGAACTCTTGGAATCTGATATTATCTGAACTTTAGACCCTGTTCTCTTCTCTGCAATGGGGTGCTTTTCAATGGCCAAAGAGAGTGGCATATGCTACTCCATAAAAGCTGATTTTAGACCACCTAGAAGATTGTATATGAGGAAAGCCTCTCTCTTTCAGTTCTCTATCTTTGATTGAATGACATGGTACAGAATCAACCAGCAACTGTTGTAACAAAAGCTTAAGATTCTTTCCATTAAATTAGCAAGCTTCAAGCTCACTGAAATCTGCCATATTCATGGCCGTACAACCAGTTTTGATATGAAAAAATAAAAAATAAAAATCCCTCTTGGTAGGTTTACAATGATTTGAAACGAATCAGATTAGCCAAAGTTCTTTTCAGTCTTCTTGAAAAAGCAGTCAAGATCATCAAATATCATTGTCTTCGTAAAGGAAAGCTACCCTTGCTTATCATTGGCTTCAGAAGAACAGAATCAACAATGATTCTTAGAATAGAGCACCTTATCATCACTTTATACTATATGCATCCCTCTGCTCTACATGAACCCTTTCCAGGGAATAAATCTTGTTTTACTGTAAGAACCCTTATAAATTCGTATGAGCATCAACATCTGCTAATGTACTAAATGTCTTCTAACTATCTTTTCTTCTCAGATTGTACGTACCTCGGTAGTTTCAGCTCGAATTTTGTCTCCTGTGGATTATGTTGAGTTAGGATCAGGTAATCTGCATCCTGAGGTTTAGAATTCTCAGTTCTGCTGGATCTAGTCCTCAGGATGTGGATTATCTCGTCCTCACTGGCAATGAAAAAACTATTAGTGGTAAGTAACTCATGAGGCTCACCAGCTTGGGTTGTTCCTCTCTTCAGGTAACATTCATGAAAAACTGCACTGGTAATTGCTATCAGCTTCTTATTCATGAACTTTGTTGCTATTGGCATGCAAACTACAGTCCTGGCTAATTGAGATACCACGCACAATATGATTACTCTCAATTTTATTACAATCAGGGAAGGAAGGAATAGTTAATGAACTTCTTCAGGGTTCGTCTTCACTCAAAGAAATAACGCAGATTCTTGTATTTCAAAGGATAATTGCTCTTATTCATGGAAGCTGAAGTTAATCTGGCCTGACTAGCACCCTACAGCCTCTTCCTTGCTTTGAGTCAGTTCCTTGGCATCCTTGAAGATTAAAAATTCCAGCATCTCTACTCTGAAGAAAATGAAACTTCCACATAAATGTGTAATGCAAGAGCCAAAGTCTTTTCCAACGACACAATGCCATGCTGGTCCATAAGCTTCATCAAATTTCTGTTTCAGGATGAGATGGAATTTGATGAATTCATGATGATCTTTTTATGCTAAAATTAGTTTTTCTGACAGATTACAGGCAATCTGATATGATCATTTTATGCTAAAATTATTTTTTCTGACATGATTACAGGCAATCTGATTCTATCAATCAATGGATTTCTACCTTTATTCAGCACTTTTTTTCTGGGTGATCATTTAAAAAAGTGAAGCTCTTGATGGGTTCGTGTCCCACCTGCAAGTTGCCATATCCAAGTTTACTGGATAAAGATTAAGCATAATCATGAATAATATATTCCTAGGTTTATTCTTTAAGATTAATATTTTATGACAGAACATACTATGAGAAAGTCTTGGGCCCCTGTAAGTAGTGTAGCTTAAAGTCTGTAACCTCTGTTGAAAGTGTAGATTGTTAATGGAGGATTACGTGATATACCCACAAAAGCTTCAGGACAAAGATTTGCTCAACAGAATCTCTGTTTTTTTTTTATAAGAAACTAAAATGGAAAAGCTTCACGGTGAACTTTCCACTATTTTGTCTAATCTTGCATAATCAGAACAGTAGATTGTTGTTATCCAAGTTATCACTTTGTAAAACATCCATTCTCTTTTGAGAATGATTCTGCTTGAAGCAAGCAGAGCCTCATTGCTTTTAGAAAGAAGATGCCTTTCTAGTCACCCTTCAATCCCATCGCTACACAAGCTTATCTGCTGATAAACTAGACCAGAAAATTAAGTAAACACTGGTTTATGGTTTGTGCACAATTTATATTTTCCCTGCCACCTTCAAACCAAAATACTTGAGTGGAATGGACAATGATTATAACACAAAGAGAATCTTCAGTTATGAACTTATACCATGTGGAGAGAATTTAAGGTGGGGTTAAAGATTGAAACCTGTTTGATGAAATGAGCAATGGATTCGCAATCAGAGACCTCGTGTAGATCAAGAGCCTTATATGCTAATTCCATCACGTGGCTCTGCATTAGCTCTGGCATATCTGTCTCACGCAATATGGCTTTTCCTTCCAGCATCTTACTGAGTAAAATGAACTTTAGTTTATTACTAGAAATGGTTCATATGCTTTATTGGGAATCCTTTAGATACTTTATATACTAAACAGCTGAAGGAACTAGCAGGGGAAAGAATAATATATTTAGTGGTCCAGGTTGATGGATGCATTCATGATATTTTTCCAGATACCTCAATGACCATGATTAGCTTTCTATGTGTTTGAGTTGCATGTTACTATCAAAACAGTTGGAATAGAAAAATCTTTGTTAACAATTTGCAAATACTGATCACTCTTCTGAGACTCTCAGGTTTGTTGAGTTGCTTGGAAGTAAGTGTACTTGGTGTTCACCTGTCCACATGTTGCTTCAGAAAGAACAAACTGTCACTGACTGCTGAATAAATTTGCAGAAGTTATAACCACAGGAGATTGTTTCCAAATTGTAAGGTTGATTCTCTACTGGTTTGAGTGGTCCATAGTTGCACATGTTATTGTCATGAACTCTATAGTTTGGAATCCGGAGAAAATGTACTCTTTCAGATGCGTATATCGTTCAAGGCCAGGAAGAATCAAACAGTAAGTTGTGAAGATATTAATGTGTTCAATCCCACACCATTCACTGAGCCAAAGTATGCAGAAAACAATTTTAAGACAGTTTTCGTTGTCAAACCCAACAGTTTCTGATAGATAAATAACTGCAAATTGAAGTGGAAGATGACAAGAAAGATGCTACCCCTCATAGTTGATAAAATCTAGCCTTACACACATTGGGAAACCTTAAATAGCAACTCATAGCTCTGAATGAGCCATAGTATCTCAAAAATCATCAAAGCTTTTAAGATGTCCATTGAATCATTATGTGAAATTTACAGGCTGCTGACCTTGCTTAGTGAACCCTCAAAATGCTTTTTGAACTACATGCTACTCTACATAGTCACCAATCAGCCAGACCAGTCTTGTGTACCAACTCTCTGCACAACAAAGAATGTCAAATGTATCATCTTACTTGATCCGAACCTACAAAGCCTCAAAATGACTGGTGAAGAATTTCCCAGGCACGAAAACACCTCAATTTTCATGCCTCCTAGTCTAAAAAATCCCATAAAGTTCCAATTTTCTATGCAACCTAAACCCAAAGCGACAATCCTAACTTTCAAGATTACTTTTTTAACGAAGGCCAAACCCTGTTCTTCCAAGTTCTTGAGCAGAAACCCTGTTCTTCCAAGTTCTTGAGCAGAAACCTCATCCGGGTCAATCAAATAAAAATGATTCCAAACCAGGACTACATTGATCAGAGGGCCCTGTCAATGCTCCAACTTCCTATACTTAAACTGGGTGTTTAACTGCAAATCAGTTTCCATTATGAAGTTTCATTGTTTCTTCTTTCAGTCTCTAGCCTTTTATCCCATTTATCCGACTTCAGCGGATTCTTAAAGAAATCGTAAGACAACAAAGGACTCAGAAGAAAACTCAGTTCAGAAAGACAGATGAATATCAATTATACATCAACTAAACCTGAACAAACTCTTCAAATTCCTTGCTGCTTAGTTTCAACTTATAACCATATGATTGCAAAATTTTCCTGCCATGTTCTTTATGCAGACAAGATAGCAAATGAATTCCTGCTTCCTAACAATAAGTTACTGTCTTAACATTGAAAGTGAGGATTACTGGGATTTCCATTTCTTTTCCCCACGTCGGAATGTCCCCTAATATTCTCATGAGACGTTTCCCGCTGGGGCGAGAAATGGAAAACCATAGAAATTACTCCTTACAGGTAATATCACTAATATTTTGACCTGGAAAGGATTTAATCATACAACAAATTATACAAAGCCAAGATAGTCCTCTGCTGGTCGAGTAGGTATCCATAACTAGCAGGTAGAAATTGGAAATCAAAATGACTTCCCAGGCATTCAGATTGATGCTCCATAATTATTCCACAGCAATTTGGATTGCCACCTTTCCTTCAACGTAGAAAAGACATCATTATTGCACCCCGCTCCATCTAGCCCAATCCACAAATTGCATCCCACCATAAACATTGTTCGCAAATCGGACACCAATTGTGAAAGCCAGAGCAACTGGTGGAACTTGCTTTGCCATCGGTGATGCTTCTACCAGCCTCTCTAGTCCATTAATGATCTGGTAGCGTGTGTTTGATGAAAATCCTAGAAAAACACCTGAAAATTGGCAGCCAGAAGGAGGAGTTATTGGAGTAACTTAAGCTTCTGTTGATATTCTTGTATCAAAACATATTAAAGTTAAAAATTCAGTTAACACTTGCTTTTAGTGGCAACTGATGTCAACCTCACTTATCCAGGTTTGCACATTACTTGCAACAAGCTTTAACAGTACAGTTCTAAAACCACATAAATTCAGGCAACATACAAAAACAGCCTCTTTGTAAAAAAAAATACAAGAGGAAGGCTGAATATAATTGATGTCCCTCACCTAACCCTCGCAAAGCGGGGAAACTGAGTTTGTTGTCATTTTTATACAAAAATAGAAAATAACAGAGAAAAGCTTAAGAATCAGAAAGTCATATACACATAACAGTATCTGCACCATAAACAGGAACCTTAATCTCTATAGGCAAAGGGAACAACAAAGTTTCATAAGCAATGGACTTGGCTATGATAGGTATGAAGTTCAAATTACAACATACCCCAAAGAGCTGCAGTTTTCACTAGAGGTGGCACCGGTATGTCGTGTTCTGATTTCCTTATGTTCCTGGCATAAAGCAATTAGAGGATAAACAAAGATCCACTCAAAGAGAACACAAAATCAACAAGCGTATACAAATTGGCCGCAACACCAATTTCTTAGTTACAAAATCATCTTTTGAGAATAAATAAGAAACCTAAAATATGTAGGGGCAAAAGAAACTAGAGAAAAGCAAGACAAAGCCACAACTACTAAGAATGGTCTTTCTAATTTTACATACTTCAGGGTCATGTAGAATGTCAGGGTATGTACCTCAAGCTACCAAAAAAAAAAACCATGAAAATGTCAACAACATAACTAGACATATAAAAATGTCAACTTCTAGATAGAAGTATACCTTTTTGCAGTCATAATAAGATTTGCGATGCCTTGGCCAATTATACCACAAGCAAATCCAACTGACCCATATAAGACACCCTGAAAACAGAAGACATAGATAGCTTGTATAAATCAACAATGGTTTTCAATATTACCACTTAAACAGGTACGACATACCTTGTAGAAATATGTGGCAATTCTCTGCTGAATTGTGAATCGACATCCTGGCCTTTCAGCTTCAAATACACTGCACCACAGGCAACAGAAAGTTATGCACCATAATATGAAACTGCAACCGTGACTTACCGTAGAAGTATGAATGTCATACAGTAATATATATTAAGCTATGAGGAAGCTTAAAGTAAAACTATTCGTTAAGAAAATGTGAAATGGAACTTGATTTATGCTAGTTTGAAATAGCTGACCTACTAGGAAGAGCTCCATAATACTTCTGCACTTGTCCAAAGAACCCTTTTGATATAGATGGTTGCCCAATACGAGCATAAGGTGCTAACATGCCAACCAATGCAACGTTAACCACCACCCCAACCAAAAGATCAGCAGTAAACAATTCAAACTCAGTCCAGAAGTCTTTGCCTCTCTTTTGAACTTCGGCAAATGTAGCACAACAAGTATCAATAACTATCTGCATTTCGTAATGCTACTAATGGTCATTTCTAGATGAAAAGCACATTAATATCAAAGCCATGTTAAAGATGCTCTTGCACATGTGCCCGCATTTTGCTTCCTACTATCTTGTAAACCACAAAAACCTCATTTCTTGAAAACTTTAAGGCTATCGGCCTGGGAAACGGGCTCTCTTGCGGTGATATTGTTAGTTTCACAAAAGGTGATATGTAAGTAAGTTGATCAATCTAACATAATCCAATTAGTTACATGTTAAAGATGCGGAATCTCCACATTGATGAGGTGCAAAAGGAGGAAAGGTTCAAGCAATAACAAACCTCTGTTCCAACTTTGAAAAGGAAGGATGGATCAGCCAACATTCTGTTTCGAAGCATAAAGCATGATTTCATTGCAAAACCCAAAAGCCCACCTGAACCCTACAATTGGTAAATAAATCAACCAAGAGGTCTAGTAAATAGCTTCAAATGACATAAAAAACTAAGAGACCTCAAGTGTAGTGTACCTGCAAGTCCAAATATCTAAGAAGCAGCACTTTCCGAATTCCCATTGTCTTGGCAGCTTCTAACATATCAGAAGGAAGAGTAACTCCTCTAGCCTCTGTCTCTTTGATCACCTCTTCATACTTCATAATAGGCCCAAACTCCTTCTCTTCATGGTCCTCTCCTTCACCATCGTCTCCAGCGCCTTCATTACCACCGCCACCGGAAAATTTACCATTTCCTCCTCTACCATCAATTATGCCCCCATCATTGCCACTACCACCAACATCAGTGTTCGATTCATTTCCAATCTCCAAAAATGTACCACTTTTGCCCGCAACACTATCAGTTCCCATGTCCTTTGCCACTGCAATTTTGGCCACATCTATTTGCGTGTCAGCTTGTGGCTTTGAACTGTTCACGACCACAAGGCTCTGTTTCCTAACAGAGACGTGCACACTAGTACTCCAACTAACGTCCCACACCAAGTTTCTGAATCTAATGTTATTGATCATTACCGATTCCACAAACCCCACGCCCCTAAAAACCACATCTCGCAAGTTCACAACTTTCGATACCCCAAAACTCGAAGCACAACGAGCCATCGTTCTTTAAAGATCTAGACAAAATATCTTACACAGAGAATAGTCGACAAATGGGCAAGCGTACTTCGCTGAGAAAAACACAAAAAGACACCGAGTGACTAATAAAAATCAAAACTTTCGAATCAAGATACGATCTTTACAGTAACAGATGGAGGTAAACGGAGCAGAGCAATGAAAATGAGAAACAAAACATGGGAAAGAATTCACAACACCTTACTTTAACTAGGACAGAGTAGAGATCAGTTGGGAGGTGGGTTTTGGCTCTCTTGAAGCTCAAGTGTCATATAGAAGAGTTCGGACGCGGAGAATCGACAGTGACGGATAGATGGAGACAGAAGTAAATAAGAAGAAACGTTAAAGTCTCAGCCCTTGGAGCGAATGTGAACGGTTACTGCACATTTGAGAAGACATGAACGTGTGAGAATCTTTAGGGTATTTTGCTTTTTGACGTGTGCGGTCAGCTGAGATATACCTTTTTGGGCTAAAAGAGGCTGACTGATGATTATAATTATTTAGTCTTTATAATTATTGATTTTTAAAAATTTTAAAATTTCAGAAAATTTTATTGTCTATAAATAGTATTAACTAAATTTCAATTAAAATAATAATTTAAAATTATTATAATAAATTATTAATTTTGATGGACTTTAATTAATTATGTTTTTAATCACATATTTTGTTATATTTAATTAGTTTGTTTATGTCAAATATATTTTATTATTTTTTTAATTAAAATTTAAGAAAATAATATGTCATGGCCCAGGCAGACCTGCCCACAGATATTGTTCACTTTGGGGCGCAACCAGCACGTATTTGCT
>JANIMX020000442.1:4758-16990 GCA_024582655.2 Erythroxylum kunthianum | reverse complement strand
TGGTCATTATTTATATATGAAATATGTGAAAATTAATGTTAATAAAAATAAATAAACTTATGTTATTATGATTTTTGAAGTAAGTGTTGATGTAAAATTATAAAATATACAGTAAAATATATTAATAGACTATTTTGTAATTTAAAAAAATTCAAGGATTATTTTATAATTTAAAAAATTGCCAAAAACGATGTCCGATATTGACCGATACCGATACAATATCGTATCAGAACCAAATCCAATACGGTGTCTGAAATTTTAATAAATTTAATTAATTAAAAATAAAAAATTTGTATCTAATATGTAATTTTCTGATCATCTGGTTGTCGGTTTCCCGATCTTTGGTTTAGTACGATATCTTTCTTTCACTTCTTAGAATCTGATTCTAGTCTCAAACAGGATGTGCTTTCTAATTTTTACCAATTAATATCACTTTTTGAATGTCTTTGGTCACTTTGATTATTTTGCTAGCATAGCTAATTATTATCTTTCTAGTTTGCTCCCTTAATTCAGATACTCTGGTAAATTTGTTTATGAAATATCTCCTTATTTACCCAAACAATGAAAAAAGAATCGGGTTTGTCAAGCGGGGAAAGATACATCCAAATTCCAAAATATGGGAGTCGTGATATTGAAGTAGATTGCTAATGTAAATATGCTTTTTGGGACAACTTCATCTGGCAACGGATTTTTGTTAGCTCATTTGTTGGTTCCATATGCCAGGTTCGACCATATATGGCCAATACTCATCATTTAATTAAAAGAATGATTAAACAAAACATCTCTTTTCTATTGCATTGATTCATGTTGACATTCGAAACCGTGGCATTACAAATTTTCGGATAACAAACAAAAAAAAAACTAAAATTAGCAGCATCTAAAGCCAGCTAAAATATTTCAATAAGCATAATTGTCCAATCCTAGCATTGAACGAGTCTTATCAGTGTTGTCAGCCTTGATGCTTTTTAACAAGTACTCTACAGCTACTAAAAATATTGATACCCACACTTTTAAGAACACAACATCACCACCATGCATCTTCAAAGACATGGATTAAGCTACGACACTTCATTCAATGGTTGCCAACAGAAAATGTGAGGTTATCAAAGTTGTCCTAAGAAGTCAACTTTGACAAACCAACTTTATAGACTGCAGCCCAAGGGATTTAAAATGTACTAAACTTTGCTATGCAAATATGTAACACACATCCGCGTCCTCAACCTCTGAAATTTTACTCATCACCCCTCTTTCTACTCTTTCCTTTCTTCTCTTCCTAATTCTGATGGTCGTTACGGCAAAGACAGAATATCATGCTAATGCTACTGACATTGGATGTCTAACCTACTAAGTTATCCTCTTGGGCAATAAAAATTTGAATCTTTCTCTAAGACAGATAATGAAGGAAAAGAAAGATATACTGATCAGCATATCTGTTTTATATATACCAACTAACCTTCCTATAATATAGCATCATTAAGAATACCATGACCAGAAGGTTGAACAAAATTAATGAATAGCTTTTCCAAAAACTCATCCAAGGGAATGATTTATAACTGACAACAGACCGGAATCCCCATGTAACAAGAATACTTCCAAAGGAACATAAGGAGAGTTCGATGAGGATCCAAACCTATAAGTTGGTTGTAATATTTTACTCCCCTTAGCACACTGAATAGTTAGAAGACGCGGTCCAGTTCTCATCTGCCAGACCTACATGAATGACCAATATAAGAAAAGAATTATTCCATGAATATAATCTAAGAATAAAATCTCAAAACAAGAACATTAAATTGCAGTAAAATGCAGTTCTTTACATGAACTAACAAGCTAACTAATACATAGCAAATTCTCAGCTAGAAGGAAACAAGACATCTAGCAAGTCAGGTTTACTACCGACTATCTAACACCTGATACAACTTCAGTAGTATTTCAAAGACCTGATTTCTTGCTATTGATCTTAAACAACTATTGCATAGAGATACGCAGTTAGAATGTTCCTTCTACAAACCATTTGGCAACGCAATCCCCACATTCTTTTCTTTGTTTTTCTTTTTTTTTATTGGACACTGCATTTGGAAAGGAAAGAAAAGCAAACTGTAGATGATGATAATAAAGGGCATGGCAGGGATCAGAAATAAAAGAAAAGCAATCTAACAACCAAAATGAATAGCATGAGTCTATAAAACATATAGAAAAAGATTTTAGCACATGGATTACAAAGATTAACCTCAGCTGTGGACATAAAAAGGCATTGCACCAATTGATAGAAGATAAACAGTCCAATGCTATTATTTGACAGAGTGAACACCAAAGAAAATAAACAAAAGTAACTGACAGAATTGAAGGAGGAATTTTTAATCATAAGCGACTAATAGACATACATTAGCTTTATACGCACTAAACCTAGTACAAATAAGAAATAAATTTATACAAATTTGTTAGATCCCATGATTTATGGGATACTTTATCCTAACTTTATGGATATAATCATACATATTACGTTTTACCATACTCTCCCTCAAGCTGGTGAATAGGAATTAACCATTTCTAGCTTGGATACAATGCTTATAAACATGGGAGTGATTAACACTTTGGAGGGCGGGTCTGGGAGTAACTGGTAAGGTTACTCCTTTGTGATATAAAAGGTGGCAAGTTCGAGTCACGGAAACAGCCTCTTTGTAAAAAATACAAGAGGAAGGCTGCATATAATTGATGTCCCTCACTCGACCCTCAGAAAGCGGAAAAACTGGGTTTGTTGTGGTTGTGGCTTTATACTTTGGCAAGTATGCCTGCAAGTTGACTATGCGTAGATACGTAAGGTGTACAAATCAACCTACTCTCCAACTTCTCCTTGATAAAGTGTTTGTCAACTTCAATG
This sequence comes from Erythroxylum kunthianum, assembly GCA_024582655.2. NCBI lineage: Eukaryota > Viridiplantae > Streptophyta > Magnoliopsida > Malpighiales > Erythroxylaceae > Erythroxylum > Erythroxylum kunthianum. Next base: position 14,112 of record JANIMX020000442.1, on the reverse strand, counting down.
TGTTTTGTTCTATCATGTTGTACTGGGTTGATAAAGTTTCTACTTGCAAATGGACTTCCTTCAGATTGTGCATGAATTGGCCAATCACACTAACTACATATGCTATATATGGTCATGTGTGAGACAAATAAATGAGTTTTCCTACTAGGCGTTGATATGATCCCTTGTTCACTGCAGTATCTTCCTTTGCTATTCCAAGTTTAATATTTGAATCTATTGGAGTACTTTCTAGTTTGCAAGTTGTTTTACTTGATTCCTTGAGAATATTTGTGATGTATTTCTCTTGGGAGATAAAAATGCCCTGCTTAGACTGAGCAACCCGAATCCCGAGGAAATATTTCAACCTCCCTAGTACCTTGAATTCTTTAGGCAAACGTTAACTTAAAATCTCTTTCTCTTTAACATCATCTCCTGTCACAATTATGTCATCAACATACACCAAGAGAATTGTGACTCCTCCAGTAGATGAGAGTTTAATGAACAATATGTGATCCCTTGGCTTTGTTTGTATCCCATAGGCATCATAACTCTTGCAAATCTTCCAAACCATGCTCGTGGTGATTGTTTGAGTTTGTACAAGGCTTTCTTCAATCTACAAACAGTATGAGCAGCCAATTTCTTTCCATAACCTGACTATAAATCTCTTATTCTAGTTCTTAATGTAAAAATGCATATTTCACATAAAATTGTAATTCCCAACTATAATTAGCTGCAAGTTACAATAAAATTCTAAAAGTATTCAACTTTGCAACTAGAGCAAAAGTCTCTAGATAATCAATTCCATAGGTTTGAGTATATCCCTTGGCTACCAATCTTGCCTTGTATCTTTGTATTGATCCATCTGCTCTATATTTAACTATGTACACCCATTTACATCTCAACAATTTCTTCCCAATCGATAACTTCACCAACTCCCAAGTTTTATTTTTCTCCAATGCCTCCATCTCCACATTCATAAATTGTTTTCACTTCTCATTGGACAAAGCCTCAAATAAGGTGGTAGGGATGGTAATGGTGTTTAGACTAATAGGCTTTATGCGATAGTGAACAATTTTTAAAACACAAAAAAAGTGCAAGAGGATATAAAGGTCTTTTTTTGCACTCTCCATGCCTTTTCTATTAGTAATAGGAAAATCATAGTTACCATCACTCGCCTAAAATTCAATTCCATTCTATAATAAAAGATTAGAAATTTTTACCTCAATCTCAAGATTTGGGTTGGACTCTTGGACTTGCATAGATTTTGTAGCAACTTTTTTCTTCCTTGCAAACACTTGCCCTTTACCAAATCTCATGTTTTCAAGAGCAAAATATGTTTGTTCTTGAGGAATTTCAATTGCAGGTGCTTGTCTCACTTCTTCAACTGCAGGTTCAGGTTCAGGTGGTGCAAATTCAAGTGGTGTTGGTTTAGGTGTAAATACGGGATAATTGGATGCTCATTTTCTAGCATGAAAAGAGACAAGTCAAGTAAGAAGTCTTTATCCTTATCTTCCATTGTAGAATTCTGCCCCTGAAGAGAAGGATTTTTAAAGTAAGACTCTTGTTTATAAAAAGTGACATTCTTTGAGACGTAGAACTACTTGGATGGAGGGTGGTTGGAACCCTTTTTAAGTGGATGAATATCCCACAAACATACATCTTATTGCCCTTGAGTCTAGTTGCCCTCGGTTTGACTGTGGACATGGACAGATGATATGCACCCAAATACTCTAGGAACAAGATTATTAGTAGTGTGTAGTGTGGGGTAAAAGGTTAAGAGTTTTTCCATGGGACTGTTGAATCCTAAGATCCTAGAAGGCAAATGATTTATGAGATGAGTTGATGTAAGAACAACTTCCCTCTAAAAATATTTAGGCATATTTTTTGAAACATAAAGGCTCGGATTGTTTCAAGGAGGTGATACTTTTTGTTACCCCATTTGTTGTGGAGTATTGACACAAGAGGACTCGTGGACTATCCCTTCCTTTTGAAAGTATGGAGTTACGATTTGATTAAAATAATCCCAAGCATTATTTGACTGAAACCTTTTGATGTGAACTCCAAATTGGTTTTTAAACATGGAACAAAAATTTGGAATAGCAATACTAACCTTGGATTTTGTTTAAAAAGAAAAAGCCAAATGACACGAGTACAATCATCAATGAATAAGACAAGCTATCTTTCCCTAAAGACATTAAGAATAGGAGAAGGACCCAAATATCATTATAAATGAGATAAAAAAGAGTAGAGCTTGTTTTATTACTAACTGGAAATGGTATTTGCTTGTGTTTAGCAAGTTCACGCACTTCACAATTAAAATTTTCAACATCCAAACCTTTAAATAGAGAAGGAAATAGACTTTTAATAATCCTAAAAGATGGATGTCGAAGTCGACGATGATGAAGCCAAATTTTTTCTTTACTGAATGAAATAAGTTCTAAAATAAAGGAATGAGATAACCTGCCCTTGAAAATGTTTGACTGACTCGATGCTTCAAGGTAGTAGAGACCATCCATTCTTTACCATGTCCAAACATCTTTCTTGAATCCTTTTCCTCAAATACACAATAACTTTGATGAAAAACCACATTGCAACATAAATCTTGAGTGAGTTTTTGTATAAAGATAAGGTTTGTGGATAATTTAGAGACATTTCTTAGGGTTAGTGAAGGACTTGTTTTAATATCTCCCATACTTGCTACAGTTGCCAAAGAGCCATCAGCTATAGCTATTTTTCTACTACTAGGACATAGGGAATAGGTGGAAAAAATATTTGGTGAACGAGTCATGGCTGGTAGCTCTGGAGTCCATGACCCAAGAGTTGGCAAAGGTTGTACATGAGACATTTAATCCAATAGAGAATGAAAACTCACTTGAATATGCCAATGAACAAGTACCTGATGGGTGTTTAAGGTTGCTAATAAGTGATCTCACCCTCTCAATCTCTTCTTGGCTAAGACTGATTGGCTCTTATGGTGCTAATTCATTGTTTTGTGCTGCAACATGGACTTGGTCATTGCTCCTTGACTACTCTCCTTTCTGTCCCCATTCTTTACTTGAAGGTTTTCTATGAGGCTTCCAACACTTTTCACGCGTATGGCATGCCTTCTTGCAATAAGTGCACCACAAATAATCATGGTTGGGCATTTGGTTGACTAGTTTTTCCAGTCTCAAAATAGATGCTCTTTCCATGTTTGTGGTTTATTTATTGCTGTTACTAGCCACTATTGTTGAGCTGTCTGTAAATTATGGTTCAAGCATGAGTGCTTTGCTTTCCTCAGTTTGAATTAGCGCCATAACCTCATTAGAACTTGGTACCTCTAGTTTGCCAAGAATCTGGATCCTTGAACAAATTCAGGATTGAGTCCTACAAGAAAATTATAGACCCTATCTTGCTCAATGAAGTCTTTTACAACAACTACATGTTTAGGATAGTTTGTTTTTACCACTTTGTAGTGATCAAGTTCTTTTCATAAGGATTTCAATTAGTTGGCATATTTAGTGACTATTTTGTTTACTTGTTTTACAGCAATTGTCTTCACTTTAACTTCTCCCTAGCTTTAGAATAGGTTTGTTGAATTGCATCCCAAATATCCTTGACAGTATTCAAAAACATGTATGTATCGCTAATTTCAGAAATCATAGAATTCCATAACCATGCCATAATCATGGAGTCTTCTTGATTCCATGCTTCAAACCGAGGATCTTCTAGCTCAGCTCGAATACCTATGATATGACTAATCTTCCCTTTTTTTTAGCATTAGACGAACAAATTGAGACCACTTTAGATCATTTTTCCCATCAAATCTATATGCAACATGTATACTTTGGAGTTCTCTAGGTTGTTGAGATTGAACAATCTCCTCTAATTGGGATGTAGTTGTTGTCTCTGCAACTTCAGACATCTCCAAGGACTAAAAAATCTTTTTTAGGCAATTAAGGCCTTTCACGAGAACTAGAAATAGCCAGCATGAAGGCTGGCAAAGATACTCTGTTTTGGTATAAAAAAACAGAGTACAAGGAAAGGAATGGCTAAACAACCAAAGGTTTTAGTTCTAAAAAAACCTATAGCTCTAATATTGTGACAGAATTTGGAGGAATTTTTATTCATATCTGACTAATAGACATACATTAGCTTTATACACACTAACCCAAGTACAAAATAGGAACTAAATTTGTACAGATTTGTTAGATCCCGTGATTTATAAGGTACTTTATCTTAATTTTATGGACATGGTTGGTACTAGATTTTATGGACATAATCATACAAATTACGTTTTCTCACAGTAAATAATAGAAAGGTCCACTCAACTTTTAGTTTCAATAAAGCAACAGTTGACTGATCGATAGGAGATACTTAATTGGCCAAACAAAACATTGGATCAGAATAGAAACTCATTTTGAATTAGATAACGCATACTTGTTCTGCATTGTTATTGACATCATTACAATTTGGATTGAATTCACCGACAGAGACTTACAACTTGGACCTCTCAATTGCCAACTTATCCACATGAAGTAATAAAACTAATTGAATGTTTAACAACTAATACTCATTGTAAATGATCTCTTTCTAGATTTTCAGCTTAGTTCCTAGCATTATCTATATTCACTTCATCCACTTGTTGAAAACTTTTCTGTGAATTTGATTCAAATAGATATTGACAGGAAGGAAGTGAGAATGCTTCTGGCATCCAAGAATATCTAATGTAATTCAAATCCATTCATATTTATGGTAAAACCATAGTTGTAAGAGTAAATTGTTAAAGTATAACATAATTCTTATGATCCATGAAAGACGAAATGAAGCACTAAAAGGCAAGAAAGCTAGAAAGTGAGCTACCTCAATTATTCCTTTCCGAGGTGCATGAATAGCAAGGCATAGGCAATAATCACCTTTTGTTAGTTCATAATATGAGGAACTTGCACTTGCACTATCCTTATTAACTAGCATCTCGGTGAATAGACAATTAGCATCTCGATATCCCTGACAATAAAATATAATGATGGAGACAAGATAATTGCAATGGAAATTGATTAAACACAAATGGTGGAATCTAACCTTCCAAAGTCGCACCACCACCAGTGCCTGAGTGTCCAGGAGCAATATACGACCAAGTGAATCAGTTATTGCAGCCAATGTTCCACTAGGTGATAACGTTAGCTTTTCGCCTTTTCTTGGATGATCCATCAAACATGTTAATGGAGAAGCTGCCACAAATTATAGTTTTAGGAAATCACTAAAAATTTCTCTAAAAGAAAATGGTTTTGGAGAGTTTTTATTTAAGCATGTTTACATATACAACACAAGCTAGCTTAATAGTAAGCTTGTGACAAATTTCTCTTGTTTAATATGGATTTATTATATAGCGAAACAAATTCCATATTTAGTTAAAATTTCCTCTAGGTTTCTCCCTCTTCTTTACATGCATAAATTCACTCTATAGAACACACGCACACGTGAGCTAGTTGCAAAGCACGAATGAGCACATGAAAAAGGAAAACTTTAAACTAAGAGAAGAAAACCACAATACTAAGTGCAAAAGTTGTAGACCCAAAGAAGAAACAATCATAAATATTGTCGTGAAAAGAGAATAAATGACAAAGAGAAAAAAGAAAAAGGGATACAAGATTCACTAGTTTAACCACAAGGATTATAACCAAAGATACAAAGATTATAGCCACGAATACAAAGATCATAAAGATACTAGGAGGTGTTATTAATTGAATTGATCCCATAATAGTAGTCCAATATAGGTTGATAGTAATATTAGAATACCTAAAACGATTTAAATATAATGTCAAACCAAGGAGATTTATACCCTTTGGTTTGGCAACAAAATATCATGTTACCGATGTTTTACTCATAATTAATTCCTAAAAAACATATGAAAGTTGAAGACTAATTGCAAGTGAATTACATCTTACTCTATTATTCACTTTCAAGTAAAATCAAAGAACAAAATATCATGTTACTGATGTTTTACTCATAATTAATTCCTTAAGAACATATGAAAGTTAAAGACTAATTGCAAGTGAATTACATCTTAATCTATTATTCACTTTCAAGCAAAACCAAAGAACAAATTAAACGAGGAACACTTGAGTAACATGTAGAATCAATTGATTTGACAAAATCAAAGCTTTTGATGTGCAATTTGACCCAAGAAAAATTAATCATACAAAGAGATTGATTGTGAAGCATGTTGAAGATTGAAGCAATTGCCTATTGAAAGAGGCGCTTAACCTCTATAGGACCTATTGGGGCAACATATAAGATATTAGAGTAATATTTTTATACTGGATACTCATAATACTAATAATAAATCAATTAAGTTAAAAGATCCTCGCCACTCACCCTCAAGTTAGTTAATGAATGCTTTTCATTTCTAGTTTGCATGTGGATACTTCCAATGATGACGTAAGGAACCCTTTTAAAATAGGTAAATAGTTTTATATTTTTTCTAACTAATAGCTATTAAACACAAAAATGCTTTGAATATCTAGGCATTGCCAATTTAATGTTGAAAGAGCGAATTGGTGAGTGAGGAGGTGTTAATGATTAGAGTATTTCAATGATGCTGCTAGTTCTAGGGCGATATGAGTGATGCATAGTGCTCAACAATGGTTATGATATCTATTTGAGATAACATCAATCTCAAGGTTTTTTTTACGTCTGATGTGTAGAGAAAGAAGGATAAAACAAGACATATGAGGGAAAGAGTGATGCTAGTAAAAGAGCTAGAGGAGAAGAGTATGAAGTAGTCAATGGTTGAGAAGAGAATGGTGGAGAAAGCAGTGACTAAGTCAATAACAAAAAGAAAGGAAAAGAAGCAATTTGACAAGTAGAACATGGTCAACGTCAGTGGAAATGGAGAGTAATGATGCAACAAAGCGTAAAGAGAAAGAAGAATAAAAGATTTACATGGTTTTATTATGAAGCTAAAACCCATGAATACAAAGATACTAAAATATGCTATTGACTAAGTTTGACCAATCTATTGACAATACAAACGAAAAAAACAAGCTAATGCTAATATTTCTTAATAGAGTAACTACATTATTTTACCATAGGATATTTGAGTTACAATATTATATCGAATTACACATAACAATAAAATTAAATCATACCAAATCTTTAAGATCTTTAACAAATGTAAATGGCAAAAATTGTGAATGACAACAATTTCAATCTTGTTTGTTCATTTTAGACACACAAGTGAGATGTAAACTGACTGAACTTGCCAGCATACAACTTTAGGCAATGGGAAACAACATGACTGTGATGGGGAATATGAGAAACTATCAAAGCTGAAATATAACAGTAAATAAGTTTAAATCATAATGCAAGCACACTTTCGCTAAGTACTTTTGACACATAAATCTCTATCAATTAAAAACAAAATATAACCAAGAAACTTACCTTTAGCAAATGACTGAGGCTTCACTTCTGACCTTTTCGTTAACATTGGTTCGCTTCTCCATATCATTTTAGAGAAGGAAGCTATTGTTGAAAATGTTGCTGGTACCACTTTTGAAAGAATAGCTCCCACTAAAGACCTATTTCTGTCTTCTGAAAGTCTTTAAAGATTCAAAAAGATTTTAGTAAATGCCGTAAAACAAAATAACACACAATGGTGTTAATTTAAGGTCAAAAGAATTGATTTTTACGAAACGATTTTCAGATTTATTGAAAAAGTAATGCATTGCAAAGCACGAAAAAACAAACCTGTAAGCAGAAATTACAGCATTCTCTCCAATTGTCACAGCACAATAATAACGTTGGCTTGACTGCCCAACAATAAAAATAGCTGAACTCAAGCACCAGAAAGTGTGCAATATGTTTTCTGCTCTACACTGCAGAGGCTCGTAAAGAAAGCATTCGCTTACAAGCTTAAGGATCAAATGTTATTACCTGAACTTCCATCAAAGGAGGTGGCATAATGCCAGTAATTGCAGCATCTGCACACAACCCGTACTTGCCAATATTCCACATTTGGTAATGCAATCTTCTGAAAAAGCTTCCCGAATCTTCTGAGTTCATTTCCTTTTCATTCCAGAACGGTGCATGAGAATTTTGGAACCATTCTTGCAGCAGATTCTAAGGATAACACATTAAGCACCAAAGAAAAGCAACACCCAATCTTAAACCAAAGCACTAATTCGTTAAGAGAAGTTCAAAACAATCTTTTACGTAAATATGCACCTGAATATCAGAGCCATCAAAGCGAGCAATTACACCAGAGAAAACGACTGAGACCTCATTTGAGTAAGAATCATGGGTCAAATCTTTCTTAGTTCCTCTAACTCTAAATTTCAAAATTTTCCCAGGATACACCATCTTCAAAGCCCCAACAAAATATCACCATCTTTAAAATCTAGATTTTTACAAATTTAACCAAAAGAAGCTTGAATACTCAAAAACAAACCTGTCTGTGGACCAAATGGCCATCCAATGAATAAACCAGCAAATACCCCAAAGAGGTCCCTACAGCAATCACTCGAATCTCGTCGTAAGCAAGCCATTCCAAGGCAGTGATGATCTCAGACTGGATCGGTGAAAGCTCGGGTCGGATCCTAAACCGTGGGCCGTAGTCCCAACCGATGATTAAGATGACAGAGCGGTTGGCAACGGCGATGGAGTGGGTACCAAGTGCGCAGTGGAGGTCGGGGTTATCCACCAGCCACCCCTCTTTTCCGGCGCCGACGTCGCTCAGCTCCTCACAAGCTATGCATCCAAGCTCTGTCGTGTGGGTCCGTTTCGTATATGACACTGTTTTGGCCCTCGGAAATGATTCCATCACTGTGGTCTAAATGCAAAAGTGAATTGAACGATTCCTCAGATTTCAAGCTCCAATTCTGCCCACCAAAATTAGAAGAAGGTAAAACTATTGTATCGTCAGATCTGGATATACTTAAAGAAGGAATGAGGATGTGGGAGGCAACACTCATTGGATTCTTCAAGGACAAGAGGCCCTCTCCAAAGCATGAACTCTTGGGCAGTGGATAAACATGGGACTCCAAGAAGTCTTACTAAATTATAATAACATATTCGTATTCAGATTCAAATCTTCTCAGCTAGCAAATAAAATCTTACAAATGGGGCCTTGGCATTATAATTACAAACACTTACGAACTGTTTGATTGGAAGGCGTGAATAGTTAGGAATAGAAAAGATGAGCAGAATTAAATGGGTTTTACTTTGTTCGGTTTACTGCTAAAAAATTTATATGACAATATTTAATTTGAAAATATAAACTTGAAATAGAATATGAATAATTAACAAAAAAACCAAAATATTCTTATTCTTATTATTATTATACTTATTATTATTCTTATTATTATTAATTATAATTATTACTAATAATAAATTTCT
>JANIMX020000421.1:222855-241042 GCA_024582655.2 Erythroxylum kunthianum | reverse complement strand
AAATTATTCCAAAAGTTGATGTGATAATAATGTGAGATTACTTCGGTAATTCCATAACTTCAAACTAAACACAGTAATATTACATAACTTACATTACATAATCACGATAATATAAAATTACCCCAAACCAACACCCGCTAACAACATATACTATACCAATAACTCTGCCAAATTTTGATAATATGAATTGTATCTAGTCTGTAGGATCAGCTTCATCTTGGTCACGATGCATGATTCTACTATTTTAAGCTTAATTAAGATCATAAAACAAAAGGTTTACCTTATATACTCTTTAACACATAAATGAGATAAAAAGATGAATTTGCGGATGATAATTGGAGGGAAGATTTAGGAGGCAACACAATGAGTATTTTTATTATTAATTGTTTTGTTAATTAAGCAAATAGACATTATTTTAAGATAAAATTAATTGGATCATACATTCTTACATCAAATTTGACTTAAAGTTTGAATTACATCAAAGTAATATGAAATGTAATTAAGTTAGAATAAAATTACCATCCTTGCTTCTTATTTGAAAAAAAAAGGGGTTCTCAGGTACTAGCTTTGGATAAGTTTGAATGTTACATAAAAGCATGAGCTTCTTTGTAAGGATTCTTGTGGACTGGTATTTTATTAAAACAATTTCTTAAAAGTACACAACTAATCTTCAACCTTATGTGGTTAAATTTAGACCAGTGAAATTATTACAACCTACATTTGGATTTGTTGCATAAAGATATTAATTATGTGTAACATTTATTTTAATTTTTATAAAAACGTAATTTAAACCTGTAATTTTGTAATCATATAGAAACAATGTTATCAAGTACTTCAAAATGTATCAATGAAATAGAAACATAAAGTCCGATCCAATCCAAATATTATAATTAAAAAAATACAAATAAAACAAAAATCTTTGATTTGAAGGTACGAAATTGGGATGACGATAAGCTTCAAGACACCAAAAAGGCCTCTCACAATGTTAGCGTTAAACAATGAATGAAGAGAATCTGTGCTTTTGCTCCAAGAAGTAAAACCTCTGTTCGACCATCGCCTCTCTCTTTAGTGGCGGCTAGGGTTTGCACCTACTTCACCTACTTCTTCTTCTCCTCATCCTCGTTATCTGCACGTTCTCCATCGTACTCTCCGCCGACTTCAGTCGCCGCAGCCATGCCGGGAGTTGATCCGCAGGAGGTGGAGTGGCCAGCGAACAGAGTGAGGGACACTTTCATGAAGTTCTTTGAGGACAATAAACACGTTAATTGGAAATCGAGTCCTGTTGTTCCTGTCAATGATCCAACTCTGCTCTTTGCAAATGCTGGTAATATTTAGTTAATTTTCTTTTTTTTCCCCTTTTTTTGGTGTTTCTAATTTCTATTTGGTTTGTAAGTAAATGAAATGATTGTGAAGTGCTGTCCTTTTAGGAATGAACCAGTTCAAGCCAATATTCTTGGGAACTGTTGACCCTAACACTCAGTTAAGCAAGCTTACTAGAGCTTGCAATTCTCAAAAGTGCATTCGCGCTGGTGGAAAGCATAATGATCTTGATGATGTTGGTAAGGACACTTATCACCATACATTCTTTGAGATGTTGGGAAATTGGTCGTTTGGTGACTATTTCAAGAACGAGGCAATTGAATGGGCTTGGGAACTTCTGACTAAGGTGATTATTTTGAATAGCTAATTTGCTTACTTTTGTTTTCTCTGAAGTATTTATTACCTCTGGTCTTTTAATCAAAGCTAATGCCTTGGTTTGTTGATGGCCAGGTGTATAAATTGCCATCTGATCGGTTCTATGCTACTTATTTTGGTGGTGATGAGAAAGCTGGTCTTGCTCCTGATACTGAGGCAAGAGATATATGGCTCAAATTTTTGCCACCTATACGGGTTCTGCCATTTGGTTGTAAGGTATGGTTCTTTGATGTTTTGATTTTACTTATATATTTCTTGTTAAGATGATTCTTTAAGTTATCTGCAAGATTTATAGCTATATTTTTTTTATCATTATTAATGCTGAAGCAAGTAGCCACCAGAAGCTTCTCTTCATATGGTTGTAGGATATTGTTTTGATAATTTATGCAAGAAGCCTATCTTTGTTTGACATCTTGGTTATTTTTGTGTTACATTTAAGATGATCACTATTGTTCTTGTATATTGTGCATAAGAAAGTCATAATTATTTACTTTCACTTTTTTTGGGTATATTCTTTCAATAGGACAATTTTTGGGAGATGGGAGACACTGGTCCTTGTGGACCTTGCACAGAAATTCATTTCGACAGAATTGGTAATCGTGATGCTGCACTATTGGTTAATAATGATGATCCTACAGTTATTGAGATATGGAATATTGTCTTTATTCAGGTAATATTTCTTGATAATGTTTGTAGCTTATAGCATCATTATTCTTAACTTGTACCTATGCATCAGATTTGGTGTCAATTAATTGATAGAGACTTTGATTTAATTGAACCATTTCTTTTAGGTTGAGAATTTGTGGCCTTAGTAGGATTTAACTACCTTGAACTACTATAATTTACTATTTGTTTTTATATAATTATGCAGTTCAATAGGGAAAGTGATGGTAATTTGAAATCTTTGCCTGCAAAGCATGTTGATACTGGACTGGGCTTTGAAAGATTGACTTCTGTACTTCAGAATAAAATGAGCAATTATGACACTGATGTATTCATGCCAATTTTCGATGCTATCCAGCAGGTAATGTCATGAGACTTTTTTTTTTTTAATCTTTGTGTCGTTTCTCTATTTTCATGTTTTGTGTTGGTGAAGTGAAATAATGACTGAAATGAAGGTTATTGAGTAAGTTTAAACATGTTCGAGAAAAATATCATGTAAGATTCTTAATGGAATTACTCATTGTACCTTTTCTAGTGTTGCTCATTTGACAATCATGACATATTTTGATTGGGAAAATTTGACTAATACCTTAATAACAGTTTTGGGTTTTTTTTCCCTTTTTTATTTCACAGTAAATTCTTTTGTTTATCTTCTTGATAAAATGCTATGACAATTGTTTCATAATGTTTGAATGGTCTAAAAGCCTATCTTATTTTGTTCATTGAATGTTCATATTTAACCTATAAGCAAAACGTTGACTTATTTGGTTGCATGATAACTCTTATTTCTGAATCTGTAGGCAACAAAGGCACGACCTTATACTGGAAAAGTTGGATCTGATGATGTAGATGGCGTTGACATGGCTTATAGGGTTGTTGCTGACCATATTAGGACCTTATCATTTGCAATTGCTGATGGTTCTTGTCCAGGTAGTTAAAGGCTCAATATTGGGTGTACTTCAACCCTTATTTGTTCTAATGGTTTCAAATAAATGAGCAAGCTTATGTCTGCTCATGTGCATGTGTATACTTTGCAAATATATGTGTTAAATGTACTTCTTTTGCGTAGGCAACGAGGGTCGTGAGTATGTTTTAAGGCGTATCCTTCGTCGAGCTGTTCGGTATGGAAGTGAGGTTCTAAAAGCTCAAGAAGGATTTTTTAATGGGTAAGAAAGAGAATTCATTTTCCTGTGCTTATTAACGAAGGTCAAACTTGAGGTGATTTTTGCATATGCTTTTATTAAGTTGTCTTCGTTTCTTACAGGTTTCTATTTTATTCTCGTTGTGAAAGATTGTCATCTTGTGACCATCAGTGCTTGTATATTTTAACTATAAGTTTTTTTGTTACTGCTTGACATTAATGCTTGCACGGGTGTAGGCTTGTTAGCGTTGTTGTAAGAGTGATGGGTGATATTTTCCCAGAGCTCAAACAAAATGAAAAACACATCAAGGAAACAATTGCGGTAGAGGAAGCAAGTTTTGGCAAGACTTTACTCAAGGTATGCACAAATATTGAACATCCAATTTATCAGTTTATAGTTTGGCAAGAATCTTATTGTTCTTTTGTGGATAATGATTTTTGTTGTTTCTACTGCTTGGTTGTATCAACATGTTCTGTCAAAGATTAAGGCTGCAAATCTCACAAATGTTTGTGTTAAATACAATATTAGATAATGTCAATTAAAGGCTTGATACAATCTCAAGACCGTCGTAGCCTCTATATAATAGTAAGAACCAATTATATAAGGGAAGTACCAATTACATAAGGAAAGTTCATTTTAGGAATAAATAGGAAATCATATAGATCTAACATTTCCTAACATAGATCTGACTTTTCCTTAAGCTAGAGCATGTATATCATAAGCTCCAAGCTTGTTACATATAGATTTCACTTGAGACCTCTCCAAAAGTTGGTCTTTTGACTTGACATATGGTGTCTCAATAAATCCTTCTTGGAGCTTTTCACGAGCAAAGTGATAATTGACCTCAATATGTTTGGTTCTCTTATGGAAGATTGGATTAGAAGCAATATGAATGGCTGCTTGATTATCACACTCCAACTTAATTGGAGATGAGTGCTGAAAACTAAGTTCCCTGAGAAGATGCCTCAACCAAATCAACTCACGTGTCGTATATGCCATGGCCCTATACTCAAACTCAGCACTGAAATGGGCAACAACTAATTGCTTCTTGCATTTCCATAACAACATTTTTCCACCTATAAATATATAATAGCCTAAAGTAGGTCGTCGATCATAAGAGCCTCCCTAACCTGCATCTGTGTATCCTTGAATTTGAGTATGGCCATGGTTCTGGTATAGAAGACCTTTTCTTGTCGAACCTTTCAAATATTTGAAAATCCTGATAATTGCATCCCAATGGCTAATTCGTCGAGACTCCTTAAACTGACTAACTATACTTTTAGCAAACGAGATATCTACATGAGCAGCAATTAAGCAATTCAGTTTACTACCAAGTCTTCTATACTTACCTGGATCATCCAAGTATTGTCCTTTCTCAGCATCAAGTTTAACATTTGGCTCCATGGAACTATCAATTGGTTTAGTTCTCAACATGCCTGTTTTCTGTAGAAGGTCAAGTACATACTTTCTTTGAGATAAACAAATTCCCATCTTTGACCTTACTACTTCGATTCCTAAAAAATATTTTAACGAACCAAGGTCCTTTATTTGAAATTTGGATTGCATGAATGACTTTAAAGACTGGATTCCTACGTTATCATCGCCAAGACGCCAATAATAACAATATTGTCAACATAGGTGATTAAAAGAATTCTACCAGCTTTAGAGTGACGATAAAACGCAAAATGAACCACACCACATCGATGCAAATCAAACTCCATAACCATTGTGTTGAAACGCCCAAACCAAGCTCTCAGTGATTGTTTAAGATGATGTAGAGACTTTTTAATGCGGGACACCATATTAGTCTTCTCTTGAGCAATGAACCTTGGTTGGTTGCTCCATAAAATAATCTTCTCAAGATTACCATGAAGGAAAGCATTTTTTACATTGAGTTGATAAAGAGGTCAATTATGTGTGGTTGCCAACACATGAAAACACGAACAAATGTCAATTTGGCTATAGGAGAAGAGGTCTTAGCATAATCCATACCATACACCTATGTATATCCTTTAGCTACCAATCGAGTTTTTAAATGATTGACTGTGCTGTCAGGATTGACTGTGCTGTCAGGATTAACTTTAACATTGAACACCCATCGACAGCCCATTTGTCTGACCATGTGGAAGAGTAACTAAACCCCATGTATTATTGGATTGTAGAGCCAACATCTCTTCTTCCATGGCATTTCTCCATCCAAGATGGTCCAAAGCTTATTAAACAAACTTAGGTATTGGTATAGAGGATAAAGTGGACACAAAAGCAACATATGATGTTGATAAAAAGTCATAAGAGACAAAGTTTGAGATAGGGTGAGATGTACAAGACTTTCTTACTTTACGAATAGCAATTGTCCAAGCAAGATCTTCATATGATAGAGATGATAGAGTTGAAGATGAAGAAGATGATGGTAATGACTGTGAATCTTTTGGTCGTACTTTATGATGAGTGCGTTCAGTGTGAACTTGCAAATCAGGGCGAGATAAACGTTTCGAAGGAGTAGGATTAGGGTCAGGAGCAAGCTTAGAAGTGGTAGAATTAGGATCTGGGGTAACATAATTGGGATTGTTTGGGAAGGGACAAAGAAAATTGGCAGACATGTGTCATTGTCACTAGATACATACTTAGCATTAGAGAAGTATGGCGTGTCTTCGAAGAATGTAACATCAACAAGCATAAAAAGCTGATTCATAGAAGGGCTGAAACATTTGTACCCTTTTTGTAGATGAGAGCAAAGAAAAATGCACTTTATAGCTTTTGGGTCTAATTTATTTATGCCAGGCCGAAGTTGATGAAGAAAACAGACACAACTGAATACCTGAGGATTAATAGAAAAAGGATCTTGGTAGGGAAAGAGGATAGAGAATGTAGTTTTACTCGTCAACACAAAAAATGACATTCGATTGATAAGAAAACATGTAGTGAGTATAACATCTCCCCAAAAACTTTTAGGTACATTCATGTGGATTAACAGGTTATAAGTTGTTTTGACAATGTGTTGGATTTTTCTCTCAACTACTCCATTTTATTGAGGAGTGAGTGGGTAGGAAGATAGATGTTGAATACCCTTCTTCTGCAAGTAGATGGAGAATGAATTGGAGAAATATTCTCTAGCATTATCACTACGGAGAATATTGATTCGGATATTAAACTGATTTTGAATTTCAACAAAAAAAGAACAAAAAATAGAGAATAACTCTGAATGATCTTTCATTAGAACCAAGCTATTTGAGAGAAATCATCAATAAAAATTATGAAACATTGAATCTAACTTGGACTTGATGCGACTTGGACCCCAAATATTTATATGGACTAACATAAAAGGTTTCTCAACCCTTTTATTGACTCAAGGAAAAAACAAAATAAGATGATTTTTTTTAGTTGACGTACTCATAGTATAGTTGATGAGTTTGTTGACTAACGAACGCTGGTAACACTGCTGACGGTGCTTCGAAGCATATGAAAGACTATACTAATGACAAGTTACTTAGGTTCTAGTCGAATTTGACATAAAACAAGACCAGAACCACTTCCACGATGAAAAGGTGAGCTGACCCATCAATTTGTTGTCGTAGGTGGTCATTAAAGGGTGGTGTGTGATGCCCACGTAGTCAATTTTGCAGCGACACCTCCTATGCTATGATGGTTGCCGGCACCTCCTAGTTGCTTATGTGTGTTTGATTTTTGGTCTTAATGGGTGGAGGTAAGAGTTTTGGACATGTCAGAAGGTTTTAGGGTTTTATGGTAAGGTAGGTAAAGAGGTTTTGATGATCTGGGATTAACCTTGCTTTGATACTATGTTAAACATAATATCAGATAATGTTAATTGAGGGCTTGATACAATCTCAAGGCCTTCGTAGCCTTTATATAATAGCAAGAACCAATTACATAATGGAAGTGCCAATTACATTAGAAAAGTTGATCTTAGGAATAAATAGGAAATCATATAGATCTAGTTTTTCCTAAATAAATTTGACTTTTCCTAATAGTTTGAATATACAAATTTAGCTCCATTACCAAACAAGGGATACATATAGTTTATCGTAAGGCAATGCTTGCATCACATATTTTCTTTTTCTTTTTCCCATTTTCATTCATCAAACATATATCTCATCACTGCTTAGCAATAAAAATAGGCCTTTTATATTATTGGTAGGCATATTAATTATTAGAAAATATTATATAAATATATTATATACATTTATTTGCTTAATTAATTCATAAAACTAATTTTATTAAATTATTTGCGTAATTAATTCATAAAAAAATTAGTTCGACTGATGTTATCCGAAAAAGCACCAAACACAATATAACAAACCAACCATCATCAATGGTAATGGTAATCATTCCTTCATTTTAACCAACCATCATAATTATAATGATTATATCCGTTCTCATTCCTCTCTATATTCATTCCCATTTCCATTGTCATTGTCCTCCGTGAACCAAGCGCCCCCTTAGTTTTATATTTTATGTCACTTACTTTCATGTGTTTATCATTAGAAGTCCTTAACTTGGTAAATATTCCTAGTTATCTTTCATGAAGATAATTGTCTATGAAGAAATGAAGTAGGGTACAAATGTGAAAAAAGTGTGTATTTTGAATATATAACTATTCCGTTGATCCTTAGGGTTAAGAATAGAGTTAGTAGTCAGTTGAGAGTAGTGATATAGCTGAGTAATCGGGGACATTCATCACAAATGTTTGGTTTCGCATCAACAGGCTAAAATGACTCTCCAACTAAACTGAATAAAAAATGCAAACTAGTTGGGTAACTGAGGGACATTCACCATAAACTGTTTGTCTTCTCGTCAAAAGACTAGGTTAGCGTTAAAGAAAAAAAACTTGAAAAAGTGATGTGTGTGAATAAAAACCTACTGATCTTGTAAAAATAATAATAATCTTCATGGGAGGATAATTAATGATAGTTAATATTTTTAATTGATCTATAATAGTAAACACATGTCTGTAAGTCTCATAGGTGTAAGACTAAGTTGTTTATATCTTGATTGATATATATGTTTATATTAAAGTGCTGAAGCATGATGGAATAAGTTGATAAAATGGAACTTATTGAATAATTTTTGTTTAAGACTAAGTTAATTCCATAAGGTTAAGGCCATTGAACCATTAATTTTTTATGTTGCATGTGTGCATGTTTGGGTGAATTTGGGTGCATTGTGTTCCTTTGTGTTTGATTTTGTTTGAGGATAAGCAAAAGTGTAACTGTGGGGGAGTTGGTAGTTGCATTTTAGTGTATGTTTTTCTTGTTATTAGTATGCATGTTTACATGTAAACTAGGGTTTCATTAGTTTGAGTAGTTTATCATTGTTTTGTATGTTTTGTGCCTTGTATGTTGCATGTTAATGTTTGTCTATGTTTTTGCATGAATGTGCATGAAATGGTGTTAGTTTATATCTTAGGTTTTGCATTATTTCCATACATGTTTAGTGTATCGGAATGAAATGTGTTTTGCATGTTAGTGTGCATGATTAGGGCATGCATGGGGCTGTTTTTGTGTATTTACTTGGCCTATTTTGGGTTGGAATTGTTATAAGAAATAAAGGGAAATAAAAGGAAAAAGCAAGTCATGTGACTCGAAAGAAACCTGAAATTTTCCTAGGCTAACCTACTACCAATGTTGAGCTGGCGCAAGCCTCATCTCTCAATGGATTTTTTTTGTTTTTGAACCATAAAAAAGATGAGATGTGCAACTTCATATGGGTGATAGAAGGGCTTAATTTGGATAAGAAAATAAGGATTGAAGTCATGTCATCAAGCTGGCCTTTTCTGGAAATTTCCAGCTGGTCCCACTTACTCCTCTAATTTGGGTTATGCTCCAAAAAGGGTATAAACCCTATCTTAAACCCTAGAAGGAGAGAGTCAAGTAGCCATCAAAGGACCAAAAAGGGGCGAATTTTATGGAGAAAACAAGAAGAAACAAGAGATTCAAGTGGAGGATTCAACTTCAAGGATTTTCCAGATTTTTCAGCTTGAATAGAGATAGAATAAGCTCTTTCTTCTCTCCACTCTCTTTGTTTGTTTCTTGTATTTCTTTATGATTTATGTTAAGGATCTTATGGATGTTGATGTGAGGATTATTATAATGTTTTAACAACATGTTAGGGTTTTGTTCTTGACATGTTTTGTATAGATTTTATTTAGTTCAGTATATCGATTTTCATGTTTTGTGATGTATGTATGGTTTTTACTTGGCTGACATTGAGAGTTAAGTTTATATTGATTTAATGTGGATTAATTCAATCTAAAATGCCAATTGTGTGATCTAATGTGGATTACTCAACCCACATTAAATCAATCTAAAATGCTGGTTGTGTGATCTAATGTGGATTACCCAACTTCACTCTTAATTTCAGCCAAGTAAAAACCATACATACATCACAAAACATGGAAATCCTTACATTGAACTAAATAAAATTTATACAAAACTTGTCAAGAACAAAACCCTAACATGTTCTTAGAACATTATATTAATCCCCACATCAACATCCATAAGATCCATAACATAAATCATAAAGAAATACAAGAAACAAACAAAGAGAGTGGAGAGAAGAAAGAGCCTATTCTATCGCTCTTCAAGCTGGAAAATCCTTGAATCTCTTGTTTCTTCTTATTTTCTCCACCAAATTCGCCCCTTCTTGGTTCCTTTGATGACTGTCTGCTCTCTCATTCCAGGGTTTAAAATTGGGGTTTTATACCCTTTTTAGACCATAAACTGACTTAGGGGAGCAAGTGGGACCAGCTGGAAATTTTTAGAAAAGCTCACCTTGATGACGTGGCTTCAATCCTTATTTTCTTATCTAAATTCAGCCTTTCTTTCACTCATATGAAGCTGCACATCTCATCTTTCTTATGGTTCAAAAACAAAAAAATTGAAAGATGAGGTTCGCACCAGCTCAACATTGATAGTGGGTCAGCTCATATGACTTGCTTTCTCCTTTTGTTCCCCTTTCATTCCTATAACAATTCCAACCTAAAATAGGCCAAGTATACACACAAAAACAACTCCATGCATGCCCTAATCCTGCACACAAACATGCAAAACATACTTCATACAAACACACTAAACATGCATGGAAATAATGAAAAACCTAAGATGTAAACTAAAGTTTTAGAGGAATTCAGGCCCGGTCCTAATGTTTTATGGGCCCGGGGCAAAATAAATAAAAAATAAAAAATTCTAGGTACATTCCCTAATTTAAGGGATTTAGCTAACTAGAAAATAGGAAACTTTCTAACTATAGAATAAAAGCTAAAAATAGAAATATGATCCCATGTATAGTCCTTCCTAAAGAATAGGAAGGTTATCTTCCACCAACATAAACTAACACAATTTCATGCATATTCATGCAAAAACATAGACAAACATTAACATGCAAGGCACAAAACATGCAAAACAATCATAAACTACTCAAACTAATGAAACCCTAGGATAAAAACCCCAGTTTACATTTAAACATGCATACTAATAACAAGAAAAACATACACTAAAATGCAACTATCAATTATCAGTGTCCTCTAAAATTTCTTTTATTGTATGTTTGCACTTATGATTTAAAGGGTGTGATTCATTCTATATTAGTTTCTTGAAACTTATGTTTATGTCTATTCTATTATTGGTACTGTTAATCAATTGATTCTCATCATTTTTTCAGGGGATTGAAAAATTTAAGAAAGCTGCTCAGGAGGTCGAGGGGAAAGTGTTGAGTGGGCAGGCAAGCTCATTTTTAAGAATACTTACTTTGGATACAAAGTTGTTTTCATTTGTGATGCACCAAAACTCTGTTCTTAATATCAAAAATTAAGTAAAAAAGATTTGAAAAATATGGGGATTCTTATTGAAATTATGAATTTTATGATATTGAAGAATTATTCCCCATTGTTTTGAAACTGTAAGTTTGATTTATGAAATCTTAAAATGAATTGGACTAGATTATATCCTCATATTGAAATGTAGTTGGTATTGAAAGAGTAATCGGCATTAGCTCTTGGTAATTAATAGTTAGTGGAGAACAATAAATTAAATAGGAAAAGCAGTTTTTGAAGATAAGAGTAATTATGGAATACAAACTTTGGCTTGATCAGATTAAAGAAGTGAGAGGTAACAAAGCAAAGGGTTTTTTTCTTTGTTTCTCTTTTAACTAGATTAATGATGTCTAGAGAACTAGGAGCAATTCACGAATATGAGTTTTGGATTGTTTTCCCACTAAGCTGGAGTCTTGTGAAGCCAGGTCATTTTCAAAGACATTGAATGTCCTTCCAATTCCCACTAAAGACCTGTCCCTAATTTACTTCAAATATTTTCTTCCAAGTCACGATGCCTTGGATAGAATGAATTTCCATTGGTTTTACCTTTCCATATTTGACAGTCATTTTCTTGGTTGCAGGATGCATTTGTTTTGTGGGACACCTATGGATTCCCTTTAGATCTGACTCAGGTGCTGAAATTGCTATTTTTTATGCATTTCCTCTTGTGCTTATGCACCTAATCATATTTCTGTCAATAGTTGATGGCAGAAGAAAGAGGATTATGTGTTGATGTTGAGGGTTTCAATAATGCCATGGATGAGGCAAGGGAAAGATCAAGAAGCGCCCAAAATAAGGTATGCCATCAATAACAGATTAAGGTGAAAACTTTGAAAACAACAATAGAGAGATAAGTAGCATTATGTACCTGACCTACTAAAATCCCAGAAGATCAAACTTGACATTGATGTACCTGCTATATGGCCTTTTCCTTCTCTTTTGCTCACAGCATTGTTTGGCAGCAAGCTGGTGGTGCTATTGTCATGGATGCTGATGCAACATCTGCTTTGCATAAGAAGGGAGTTTCTACTACGGATGATTCCTACAAATTTACTTGGTTCCAGGTTCATTTGCCTTTTTCCCATATGTTCTCCATTTGTTCGCAGAACTGTTACTTCTTTTCTACTGCATTTGAGCCTGAGAAATTAAAATGTTGTCAAGTTGGATATGTTTATACTCTGATTTGTGACTTTGTGATAATCAAACATCTGAAGTATTTAGACATTATTTTACCTTCCCTAATTTAAACTTTCAAAGTATGTTAATGAACATGGTATCTGTTTTCCATTTTGATTTGAAATTTTTTGTTGAAATTACGAACTTTTTCCCATGAATATCACTGTGGATATCCTGCAAGTAATAATCTCTCTTTTTTTCCCCCCCTTTTTATCTTTTCCTTTGACACAATGCACGACGATAAAACTTTGTATAGACATGAATCAGCACATAGCACCTTATTGGTACTCATTTATGGTTCATTGATATGTTTGGTAGATTCAAAGCTGATAACACCAAATTTTCTATATAAATGAAGTCACAAAAGCTCCATGAAATATGATCTTTTTTCATATATTTTCTTCTTTTAAGAATACACTGGCTGATACAAATGAGATCTCTTGCCTGCTTTGGTTGCCAAATAGCAGAAATATCCAATTAGCTATCCTGCAGAAGAGTTTCTTTCCTTTTTCTCATGAGTTCTCTTTTCAGAACCATGAAAGTGTAATAAAGGGCATCTATACTGGTTCCGAGTTTGTGGGAAGTGCTGCTGCTGGCGATGAAGTTGGTGTGGTTCTGGAGTCTACCAGTTTCTATGCTGAGCAAGGTGGTCAGGTAATGCCATTGCAATTGGTAGTTCACCTTGATAATACCTTTCGACATACTTGAGACATGCATGAGGGCATTCAGTTGTGTGATGAGATAGAGACATCTTGACTTTTTTCATATTAGTTTGTATCAAGACTAAGCATTTAATAGGTTGTCCAGATGCTGTCTTAGTGTCTGTTCTTTTTCTATACTGTTCCTTTGTAACGTCAAGTTTTCTGATTGTAGATTTTTGATACTGGACTACTTGAGGGCTCGTTTGGATCATTACAAGTGGGCAATGTCCAAACTTTTGGGGGATTTATTCTACACATTGGTTTCCTAAATGAAAATACTGGTAGACTTTCTGTGGGTGATAAAGTGACCTGTAAGGTGCAAACATAATCTCTCTATCTTTGAGCTCGTATTATATCTTTTTTTTTGTGGTAATAAATTCTGTGCTCCTAATGATTAGTGCAGGTTGATTATAACCGGCGTAAATTTATTGCTCCCAATCATACCTGTACACACATGTTGAACTTTGCTCTCAGGGTATGTTATTGTGCGATTTTACAATGAAATCATAAACTTGTATACATATTGTATCAAAGCATTGTATCTTATGATGTTCTTCAAAACATAAATGTAGGAAGTGCTTGGTAATCATGTTGATCAAAAGGGATCAATTGTTCTTCCCGAAAAACTACGATTTGATTTTTCTCATGGTAAGTTTGATTTATCTATTCTGTTTGAGAATGTTTGTTTAACTCTGTCTATCTTTAAGTATTGCTTCTGAAACACTGGTAAGTTGTGTATAGGCAAGCCAATTGATCCTGAACTTCTGAGGAAAATTGAGTCCATTGTGAATGAACAGATCAAATCTGAATTAGATGTGTTTGCAAAAGAAGCAACACTTGCAGAAGCCAAGCGGATAAATGGTTTAAGAGCTGTTTTTGGAGAAGTAAGCTCTTGCTGTTCATCTAGTTGTTTCAAGAATGTGTTTATATGTGACTTGTGATGCCAGTGTCTGCTGTGAATGATACAGGTCTATCCAGACCCAGTTAGAGTTGTGTCAATTGGTCGAAAAGTTGAGGACCTTCTTACTGATCCAGAAAAGGAAGAATGGACGTCAATCTCTTCTGAACTTTGTGGAGGTTAATTCTCATCTTTGCCTTACATCTTGGTTCTGTCTTCTCTTTTCTTCCTAATTTTGAATGATGAAATGTATTCTTCGTTTTTTATGAATATTAGGTACGCATATAACAAATACACGGGAAGCGAAGGCATTTGCTCTTTTGTCTGAGGAAGGAATTGCAAAAGGGGTTCGTAGAATAACTGCTGTCACAACTGATTGTGCTTTTCAGGCAATTGAATTGACGCAATTACTTGAAATGGAAGTTGCTGAGGCATCAAAAGTGGAAGGAAGCCTGCTGGAAAAGGTCTGTATCTAATTGCTAAGTTACTTATCTCTTGATGCGGGAAAATTTACCTTCTAATCTGATTTGTCTAAAAGTAGATTTGGCATGTAAGATGGATTTTTGCCTGTTCCACTTTTTAGTATTATGACTTTATTCTATACCGTCAGCTGTTTCTCATGGAGCATTGTCCTTCACTCTTCAATTCGATATTGAACACCAATTCCATTTCTCTTAATTTTAGTCCTATTTGTTCAAGATTCCTTCCCGGGGAGAACCTGAGCAATCACTTGGAGTTTCTTATGCAATTAGCATGAGGGGTTAATGAACGAAACACTTGTGTACTTTTAACCAAATTATGTAGAAAAGTGATTTGAAAAGTAGTAATTACAGGGTTCCAACCTGGCTATGCATAATCTTTGCTTAATTAATTGTTATTTTTTTCCATTCCGTTGCTGATCTTAATTTGTTAGTTCTGTAATGCAGATGGAGATGTCATGATGTTTGGTTCTATTTTTCTTGAATTATATTGTTTTTTTTTTGCCTAAGCTACTCACATATAGAAGTATTGAGACTTGTTCATCATTTTGTTTAGTGTGGAACTGTTTAATGGAACTAAGGTGGCAGAGGAAATGTATCATTATGAATTTTGTGATCTCTGTGCCTTCTATTGATGCTGTAAACACAGTAATTATTTGGTTTTTGGTATTTTCTACGTATGACTTCTCGATAAAGGAGAAAATTTGCTTTCCATACTTTTAGAAGTGACTATATCTCTGATTTTGTTGATATGTTTTCATTTCACAGAAAGTGGCATCACTAAAAAGTCGTGTGGATGGGGCAACTATTCCAGCAGCCAAGAAAGCTGATATTAGGAATAAGATCGCTGTTCTTCAGGTATTTTGACAGGCCAAGAAAGAGACACCACATGACCTATTGTATTGCATTCTGATTTTTCTCCTCCGAAAGTTTTGTGAGTTTAATGCCCCTGATTTTGAATGATACTAAAAAGGTTTCCATCAACAGAATCAAGTGAGAAAAGCACAAAAGAAGATTGCTGAAGAAAATATGCATAAGGCTGTTAAGGTTGCCACTGAAACGGCTGAACTTGCTGCTTCAACTGGAAGGGGTTTCTGCATATCTCGAGTTGATGTGGGCTTGGATGCAGCAGCAGTCCGAGAGGCTGTTTTGAAAGTCCTAGAGCAGAAGGTGATTAGCAGTTTGTTACTGCGTTCTTCATACTTAGTCTCTTGTGATTGTAGGGAACGCTTGTTTAATACTCTATTGGTTGGTGCACAGAGCATGTCAGTTATGGTTTTTAGCACTGATGAAAACACCAACAAGGTTGTGGTTTGTGCGGGAGTGCCTGAGAAGTCGGAGAAAGGCAAACAGTTCGAGGTCTCTGAATGGTTGACTACTGCTTTAGGTCCTCTTAAAGGGAAGTGTGGCAAAGGAAAAGGAGGCCTTGCGACAGGCCAGGTCTGTATTTTTCTCCTATTTATTGTTAGAAGTGTTGGAAATGGATTCATATCTTATTCATAATGTGAGTCAGACCAATCTTTCCCTTTACCAGGGTTAGGGTTAGCTCAGAAGTTTCAGATTTTATATATATTTGATATGGACACATTTTTTTTGGCAAGGATTAGAGTTGCAGTTGAGTCGGGCCTCTCATGACCCGAGTATCAAGTCTCTTTATGACCCTAGTTTAGTAAGAGTATATTTGGTAATGCCTGTGTGTATTGAGTTTATCAAGCATATGTTTGCTAGCCAGTGTTTTGGTGCTTAAACAGTTTTTGCACTGGATCCAAGTCTATTTTACCCGACCTAACGCACCATTCAAGACATGTACTGATTGACTTGGTCCATATGAAAAGATCTGAATAAATGTTGCTTCCTACAATAACTTGAACTGGATTTTGACATAATCACATCTATGTTCCTCTTAGATGTTCCTGCAGTAACTTGAACTAAAATTTCACGTCTATGTTCCTATTATTTTTCCAGACTTTGGTAGTCCATGTGTTTTTGAGTAGTAATATATTTACATGATGGATATGCAATCTCAGGGAACGGACGCAACTCAAGTTGATGAGGCCATGGCACTGGCAACGAAATTTGCACAGATGAAGTTGTGAGTGTTTTAGGTGGCTTGTTTCTTCCCACTATTGAAAACAAATATAGAACATGCAACCAATCTGATGTAGACATACAGCTAAGTTTTTTTTTCTCTTATATATATAAAAAAAGGCAAATGGTTCTGTATTTTGTTACTGCAGCAAATATATTCCTTAAATTCACAGATTAGTAATATCTTGGAATCTCGTCTATTGTGATGGATTTGGTTAAATGAGTTGTGATTGAAAAAATGAAAGCATTGTTTAATTATTATTTAATACATTAAGACTCGAACTTTTAGAGTACTTTCTTGCAATTGGATCCTGAGATTAACTCTAGTAAATCACTATGAAAAGGCGACTTAGTTCCCAAAGTTTCACATTGAAAACTAATAAAATAATATAACTTCCTGATGTTTGATTTTTCTTGAAGGGTTTTAAATGTCGCCAACAATTTCTAAGTGTAATGAATTTGTTAAATTTATTTTAATGGACAATTAAAAATCTATTTTTTAATAATTAATTGGATTAAAAGATATAGACTTTATTTGTGTGTGTGTATATACATATATATATATATATATAACATTTGATTTGGTAAGTGATGTTTATGGATTATATATTTTATTATTAATTTTTATGAATTAAAAAATATTTTTTTTAATATTAGCATTCAATTCTAAAAAGCAAAAGTGAAATAGACGATTGTGAATTTCAGGACTGGGTTTAATAAAATGATCTGCAGCCTTGTACGTTTAGATGTGACAATGGGCTGGCTCTAGCCCAACCCATGTAATTAGTATTTTGGGCCTAAAACCTGGCTAGGTCCTACACCACTTTAAACTTTGTAATATAAAAAGGATATTTTACTTGTTTTTTTTAAACATAATGTTAAAAAGATTTATAATATCAAAACTACTAAAATAAGACCACCGATTATTCATCTTAACAATGAATTTTATTAATCAACTGACTAATTTTTGTCGAATAATATTAATCTGTTTCAGAAAGTACTAACTATTTATCTATAATATTATAAAGTGTTTGATGCTGTTTCGGATAAACAATCTGACTAAGTTATACCGTGTTTGGATCTGCTTAAGATAACATTAAATCAGACTATTTTTACAAATAATTTAAATGACATAATTTTTTTTTTTGTAAGATTCATATGACAAGATCTTTTTTATTTGTTTTTGTCAAGATCTATAAGATAAGCTTATATGAACTAACACATTATAATAATTGTAGTATCTCATAAAATTTTCAATATACTCAAATACGTTAATAAAAAGAGTACCAAATAATATATAATTTAAAGTAATGTGATTTATCATGTGAACAATTTTTTCCTAGTTATATAGTTCAACATGTATTATTTAAACTGTGGTGTGTAAGTTGTATTAGTTAGTCAGGTGAAGAAAGTATTAAAAGTCAAACTCGTATTAAATAGTCAGGTAATTAAATAATATAAGTTGACACCAAACACCTGATATGATCTATAAAATAAGCTTACATGAACTAGCCCAT
>JANIMX020000421.1:168161-181832 GCA_024582655.2 Erythroxylum kunthianum | reverse complement strand
ATAAACGGCCACATAATCCCCCACGAAATGACGGCTCCCAGAAGCAAAGATGTGTTCACAATGTAAGGACATATCATTCCAACCCCTACGTAGGTTGCCGAGAAGTCAAAGTAGAACCTGGGAGAGAATTATTTTTATGATCAGTTCCAAGGTTTTAACGTACATTGAATGGTTCCCAAGTCTGCAAATTTGTAGTTTACAGTAATACTAGATTCATCCTAGTCAATACGATCTTGCTACTAGAGGCAAGGAGACAAGTAGTTAAAAGCTTACTTCTGCTTAAAGGCTTTCAGACCAAAAGTTGGGAAGTTTGTGAATCCACATGAATCACCGGCGGTGTAAAACCACTGGAAACATCCCCACAAGAAGCTGCCGACGGCGGATTTAAAGAGAACAGCAACTTGCTTCCTGTCATGATCATTACGACATATATACATTAGTTTCAGTCCTGTCTCAAACAACATTAACTCTACTATCGTAATTCATGCTTACTTAGCTAGCCTGGCTCCTTTGGGTGTATGGAAGCTATTGATAAGGTAGGCAGTAGCTGTTCCACTGGGATATGTCAGCTTGTACCTTAATATCATCAGCTGTAATTAATTTGCCAAGAAGGTGCAAGGTAAGTCTGAGAAGCATATTGCAGAAATTTTGAAGAAGCAAGAAGACAATGGTTTATATGCTTACTTTTCTCAGGGGGACGATAGAGAACAAACCAACAAAGCTGACAAGGAAGAGAAATCCCATCATCCATCCAAGGGAGAGCCTCTTCACATTGTCCGGTGTATTCCCGGCATCGAGTTGAGCTGCTATTCTTGGACTCATACCCATCAAATAACTTGCAGTGCCACCTAACAGTAATCCAATAAATACATAAATCAACCGTCGTAACAATCTCTTGCTATATAAGGTTTCACAGTAGAATTTGGTTTCTACTGCACACTTTAAACAAATTAAAAAGATAGAAACATCAACCATAAGACCAAAGGTCAGCTTTTTCATGCAAATATTCATACAAAATACAGTTCTATTGCGGATTGCAAAACAATAATAGGAGGCTTTAAAAACCTGCAAGGGGATTGATTGGAGAGAGTAAACATACTGCTAAAGGCAATTCCAGAGGAAGCAACCACACATGTTTGCACCACAGTATTCTCTTGCCTGGTGAAAGGCTGCTTCAACATGCCGCACTTCTCAAACATAGTGGACCAAAACATCAGGATGGCGTAACCCAACAACCCGGCGGCGACGTTCAGTGAGGGGATGACACCGGTGGTGAGGTTGAGCTTGCACACTATGAAGTTGAAGACGATACTTAAACCAAAGGCCGTAGTTAGAGCTCTGAAAGTTATTTGCTTGGTCCATGGCGGCACATGGGTGCCCCTGAAAGCTTCCTCTATAACAACCTGTTCGTCAACCACTTCCCTTCTTGAAGGGCAAGTTCCAATGCCTTCATCTACTTCTTCTTGGGTTCTTCTCTCCATTGTTTATCTCTGTTCGAATAGAGAGATAGAAGATAGAGTTGGTGATGATATATACAATATATAAAGATTGCAAGGACTAGGAAATCCGAAACTACAATTCGAACGAAGAGATTTGTGTTGGTGTAGGATTCTGCTTGCCTATACAGAAGAAAGATAAACCAAGAGTAAGTGTTGGGGTAGAATGAGGAAATCTTGCCACCCTTTTAGTTTTATAGTTGATTACATTGTGATATTGTTATTTATAAACCAAAAACAATATCCTTCAATATCCCTTATAAAGAGATATTCGTAATTTATAGCATTCAGTCTTATATAAATTATAATTTACGTAGGATTAATTAGAAAATAGTTATTATTATCATCCCGGACCAGAGGCACCCCATCGTCCTCAAGTCGGTTGTTGCAGAGATACAGTATCTCCAAGTTTACCAGATCTGATTGCGTATTATAAATAAACAAAATTGGATTATATTGATGATGCTATTGCAAGGATCAGTAGAAGATGGCTTAGCTCTGTTGAGGAACAATAGAAGATCACTGATTCAAAGCATTTCGATGGTACTGGTGATCCAAGAAAGTTTCTTGGTATGTGATGCAATTTATTAATATTAATACTCTGCAATACAAAAGACATTCATCTTTGTTTCATCTAGCAGTACCCAGAAAAAAAATAACAAAAAGAAAAGGCTTTCACTTAATTTTTGTACATCAATTTTAATCAAATATAATTTAAGCCACCAGTGTTTGAACCCTTAACAAGAACATGGTATGAAAGCTGAAAGGCACTATAAAGAGCATCATCATCAACTGTCAAAGCCTCGTATGCAGTATAGTATATGACACCATCTCTCAAATCCATATGCAATGAACTCGCATGCATCACCCCATGAATTTCTTAATTTGGTATGCTCTCACATAACACAAGGTGCACTCCTAGGTGCTCCTTGAGGCTGAAATAAAGGCACAAGCAAACTTGATCCTGAGGAAATTTGTTCCAGTCTCAATGATTTAGAACCAAAGTTATCTGCAAATTCGTGCAAGGGACAAAGAATACGTTAAACTAACAGAAAACAAAACCAAACTGTTCTACATGGGAAGAAAAAAAGAAACTGAGGGATGGGAAAGATTGCAAATGCAAAGATAACCATCCCATCGATGCGTAAGAGTTACGGCATTTAAAAGAATAGATCGAGTTTTACAGTACTTACAGAAGGCGATATCACTAAGACCAGAGCTTGCCAAAAAATATACCACTGAAGACAACAGCACCAAACCATTTGTTTGATACAAATCTGAAATCAATAAAAGAAGGATCAATTTGTGAGTATAATAATGTTTTATCCTGGAAGCTGATAAACTTATCATCTTAAATTGAACAGTGGTCGAATTAAACAGGTCCTTGCGCTAGCATGTCATATAAGCCCGCCATGAAGCGGGAACAGTACTCTAAACTTTGAAACTGAAATTCAAGCATGCAAGTATTGGCCTCCTTGCCATCAAATTCAATGCCATTCAAGTTTAGTCAAATGAAGAACAGTTAAAAGATTCTAGATCTCAAAAGATTAAAACACGAGCAATGGGAATAAAAAGCCACGTTGCTTCTTCATCATCAATCACTCAGTTTCCTATCACCCAGTCACAACAATCAAACATAATACAATCCAGAATCTGTACCAAGTAATTCTCATTCCAATCTATATCACCCATACGTGCCAACATATGCACATCTGTTCATGTAATATCACTTCACAAGCTCAAAGCAGGTATAATTGGACCCTGAAGTTGTCAAGACTTGTGCAGAAGTACTTGTATTTCTACTTTGATCAATTTACCTACCTGAAGTTCTATTTATAAGAGAAATTCACTCAACTCCATCACGAATAGTTTGAAACAGAATATTACTAGATGGAAAGCCTATATCAAAATTTTAGTAAGTTTCGTCATCTAGAATAAAAGTGGTTCATGGATTGTGGATATCCATTCAGTTTTCCCATCTAAATTACCATTGAACCCTTCTCATGTAAATAACCCATTTTTTGTCCGTTTCTTTTTTTGCCTCTCACAAATAGAAAATAATACCAAGTGATATACCACTTAACAGAAGCACAAGGCCCAAAAGATGCTAACAAGCATGGTACATACTTTCTATTGCAATCAGCACGACTTGATAAGTTAACAGTCCGTATCTGCCAAGCTAAATGCCCAGCTGCTGCAGCCAAAAATGCATAAAAAGGCCATCCTGTTCCATTTTTAAATCATGAAGAAGAAAGAAAATGAGTCAAAGGTTATCATTAGCCAACTACAGTCAATTAATGTTAGGCAGGTAAAGAAGACGATACCAATATCAGCATTAAATCCACTGAGAGCAAGGCCACTTATACAGGCAATTCCAAATCCACTGATCCATTCCCTAGTTGAACCTCCAAACCTCAAGGCAGTAGATTTAACACCCACTTTCAAATCATCTTCTTTATCCTAAAATGGAATAATATCATTTTTAAGATATTGATAGAAGACTGTTATATGTAGATGAAATTGGAAGTAAAAAAATCTTTAAACTTGCAGCATAAGATCTATGTTATGCTGTAGAGTACCTGATGAGCATATATTGTGTCATACACAAGGGTCCAAAATACTCCACCGGCATATAGTGGCAATACAATACTGGGGTCTAGACTTCCTTTAACTGCAGACCAACCCAATAAAGCTCCCCAATTAAATGTCAATCCTAAATAAGCTTGAGGCTGCAACAAAAATCCAACACAGACGTCAGTCCATGAAACTCCTGATCAAATGCCAAAAAATAAAAAACAAAACCTTATGGATATATAATGAATACAAAAACTATGTTAAACAAAATTACCCAAAATGTCACTCTCTTCATGAGCGGATAGGAAAAGACTAGCAATAATGATGAAGCTCCCAGAACACGGCTGTAACAAATAATCAAGGAGGTGATTATTTCAAAAGATTGCACAAGCTTGATTTAAATGCACATTTTAAGCATAGATTAAATCAAGCACTTAAAGAAATTAGAGCAACATTTAATCAGACATCAATAATGTGTCAGCAACAAAAGGATGATACATTGGTTGTCTATATGATGCCCCAACAATCAAATGACTGATCCCTAGAAATCCCCAAAGAGATACACAATTACACTGACCTCCTACCATGTCATTTTTTAGCAATACCTAAATATAATTAACTAATGCCTATGGCTTCACCACGATACGAAACAACCTTCCTCGATGCAGGGACAGGGTGGTCACCTGCAACATGACAGGTATAATTGAGGATATAGTGCAGATAGAGTATGAGCCTCCAAGTTGGCATTGGGCATAAAGTTCAAGTTCATACTGGAACAATCAGTTGTATTCATGTGTCTAAATCTGCAATAATGAAGTACTCAACTCTGAAAGAGAAGAGAAATAGGTACAGAAAAGTGAGGCACACACAAACTTGGGCAACTCTGTTCTTGTTCAAAAGTAATCACTCTAAGAAAGCATGTCAGAAATAGCATCACTTACAGAATACAATTACAAGTCAGACAACTTTGTATATAGACATAATCAGTCATTATTCTTTTTACTGTTGGGCACACAAACCTGTAATTGTTGAGCTGCAGGAGAATTCCTAGACCTAAAAGCAATTGAAAACCAAGAAAACAAAGCCCTTGAAATGGAGTCAAAAGACCACTTGCAACTGGTCTTAATTTTGTGCGGTCTACCTGCATCCAAGGTTCTTAGATTCATTCAAAAGATAGCACAGATATATATGGAAGTTCTCAGAAAAGATTCATCATTTAGCCTATATTATTGATCAATGATTCATAAGCTGTTAGAAACATTAAAGATGCATCACGTTGGCTACTGTAGGGAGGTAGGGAGGTAGGAGTATCTTCCTATTAGCAGGTCAAATCCCAAGAGGTGCATTGATGGGGTATGTATGTATCTATGTTTTACAATGTACCAAAACAGAGATATTGATGTGTGAAAACAAATATGCGAAATTATAACAAAATACAAATATGACAAAACCTTAGTGCCAATCAGATGGGCTAGAAGGCACCTTGAAAATGTAGTTATAACTTACATAGTCATTATCTAAGAAAACAAGCTGTACCATTTGTTTTATCTTTAGCTCAAGTAACTCTATAATTTGTCTTTTTGAGTCTACCAATGACCAAGGGAGGGAAAAGAAAAGAAAGTTTTACAAAATGAGGATAATTGAATAAACAAGAAGACGTAGATATGGCGTGTAATATGTGCAGGAATGTGTATCAAGACTCTTTATAGTATAATCCTGATTCCTTCTACTGTAACCCAATGGTTACCAAAACTATATGATAGAAAGTTTAAAGAGGAACAAGAAAGCATATACAATGTGAACATTTCCAGCATTTATTTACAGAAAAATGAATAATAGTTCTTGCATATGCAAAGATATCTAGAAGTACCCCTGGAGAAAATTAATCATCATTATTTACCTTTATGTCTATATCTCTATCAAGGAGGTCATTTATGGTACACCCAGCACCCCTTAAAAGCAAAGCCCCACAACCAAATAGCGTCATCATCTTAAAATCTGGTAGGTGACTTGGGGATCCTGCCAAGGAAATTGACCTAGAATGACAAATTAGAGAGGTAAAACTATAATGCCTGCTATTACGTCTTTCATGCACTTGAAATAAACATTATAAGTGCTTTCTTTCTTTTAGCATGAAATTTTCTTTCATCAATCTAAGCTAGAATCAATTTAAGAAATTAAAGAACTATAATAATGGAATGAAGAAACTAAAATTGAATGAAAACAACAAAAATAAAACATAAAAATCATACCACATACAAGGCCAAGCGAGCAACCAAGTACCAATAGGCTTATCTAGTCGAGCAAGGTGAGCATAAGGGCGGGTTTGTTTGGGCAAATACAAATCAATCCATGATGTTGACTCTTTTCCTTTTAATAATTCTCCTTTATCTCCATTCTTCTTCTTGTTTTTTGAGTTTGACAAAGTTGAAATTCCTCTAACGAACTTCAAATTTGAGTAATGGTGATTGTTATTTACAAAAAAATCTTCAAACTTGGGAGGGAAATTTTGGTAAATTGAGGACGAAGAACATGAAAAAGGATTAAAGTTTACAATGACACTGGTGTTGTCTGAGGAGGAAGAGGTGGGTGTATGGATGAAGAGAGAGAGACACGAGGTGGCACCTGGTTTAAGAAAACTCCTGCTACTACTATGACAAGTACGATATAATAAATGCGACAACATTTGTCATGAACTAAACTTTTTTGAGAAGTGGTTCACACACAGAGTTGCCACCAAAGCAATGCCACCTGAACTTTAGTTCCGTTCTACCATCACTGCCAAGAAGCAAGCAAGGAAGAAAGATTTAATTTTTATATATGTAAAACAGAACAGAGCTCATCATGCAATTGAAAATAAGATTCTTAATCAGCACACCAGAGCTCAATTTGACCACGAAGAAGCCAGCAAGAATTTAAGGATTTAGTCAAACATAGAACAGTCTAAAATCACAATCAAAACAATAAAAAAAATGGCATTCCCACAATGTGAAGGTAGGAATTGATATCATCATTCAACTGGGTAAAACCTTAATCCTCACCATCCACTGAAACAGACATGAATATTCACATACATGACATGAATACTAATGTTAATAATAACAAGTAAGAGAAGCAGTAGCTGAAGTTAAACCCAACAAAAACTTTAAGCTTTCTCCATTTCATTGAATTGAGATCCCTCATAATTAGGTAATATATCCAGACAAGAAAGAAAAAGAATGAATGAAATGTTACAAATTTACCCTTTTGTAAGTTTACAGAAAAGAGGCGCAGGTTGGCTAGTAGGACTGCTCCCTGTGAGCAGAAGACAGGAAACACTGCTGACGATGAAAGCAAAGGTGGAGGAACTTGGCAGTCGTTTCTTGGCGTTAGATAAATAAATAAAAAAAAAACACACACACACACACATTATTAATAAAAAGCCCAGAATGACTTGAAGCTGGCAAATTAGGTAGGGTTTAAAGCTGGAGCTTTTTGGCTGATTAGGGTTTAAAGCTGGCAAAGCTGGCAATCACCATTACACAATAAAACAGCCATTAGGGTTTTGGAAAGTTTTCGGTTTTAGATTCTTTTTTTATTTTTTTATTTTTTTATTTTTATTATAATTATATTATCTTTTTTTATTCCCTCATTTCTTAAATCTAGCAGGTTTAGTTTGATTCTATAGAATCGAACACATTTTCTCATTAAACGAGGGTATAAAAGATCAGATTAATTTTTGATTAAAATTGACAATTTTTTAATCGACCCAATTTGATTTCAACTCAACGAGTCAATTTTAATATGAATATAAGATAATTAAAAATTACATTGTTAAGATAATTATTAATCATAAGAATATAATGAAAAAAGTTATTAAGTATATGAATATACCTAAAAATATAAAAAAAAATTAAATTATATATACTTTAGGAGGTGTATAAATAAAGAATGTTAGAGTAAGAACTAGTTTTTACAAAAAAATTATTAAATATAAGATTTGGCAAAAATACTTCAAAATTACTAACACCTTAAAAGGCATTAATCATATTTGTGTCGTTACTTTTGATTTTAATATTTATTTATATATAAAAGTAATGTAATTAAACCACGAAGTTATTATCGTTATATATATATATATATATATATATATACACGATTCTGAACTTGTGGAGGCTTACTTCGATTAAGCCACTGAATATTGGAAACAAATTATAGCGCTTATTCTTAAAAATTATATTAAAGCGCAGAATTGGTTATACATACATATATAACGAATTCGCGCTTTAATATAATTTTCAAGAATAAGCGCTATAGTTTGTTTCTAATATTCAGTGGCTTAATTGAAGTAAGCCTCCACAAGTTCAGAATCGTCTTGTCAAATGGCCTGTTCTCCTCGGTCAGAATAAGAATAGACGAGTAATTTTCTTTCTTTAAAACCATACTTGAGGGTTTCCTACCTCATACAGCTCTACAGTTAATTGCCATTTTTTTCTAGAATTAATCAAAAGAGGCTAATTATGTTAGTTTCAAAATTTTATAGTTTTCTTAATAATTAATTCAATGACATTAAAAATTGCAAAAGTGTTATAGGCCTACTATTTGAAAACAATTTCAATAATTCAGTTTCATCGTGTTTAAAAATAATTATTTTGTTTTATATTCATTATTAAAAAAAATAGTTAAAAGATTAATAAATTATAAAGTACAAATAAAAAACGAAGAACTTCCAATATATATGTACTTATAATTATTAATTAATGTGTTAGAGTAACTATACAGTTTAAATTAGTATTAATTCAAGGAAAAGCAACATTAATTGAAGGAAAAAACGGAGTCTTAAGATTCTGAAGTGGTAAATATATAGGATAGGTCCTGATAGTTAGAAACCAATAATTCAAAGTGTATGTTTTACAACCAAGTCCCGAACACATTGAAAACAACAATAACAAACTTAGTCGTAAAAATTTGGTGAGGGATATTAATTATATACGACCTTCTCCTTATATTTTTTACAAAAAATTGTTTCCGTAATTCGAACTCGTAATCTTCCAGTTATAAAAGAGTAACTTTACCGATTACGCTCACCGTCACTGACCACATAGAAAGTTATATGTTTTTTTTCATGTGCACTCAGACTCTTTGGAATTTCAAGCTTTAAGCCTATGTTATCTGTCCTATGCTATCTATCTAGTATCTACATTTGTCTTAGATCATTCTTACTGAGCTAACAGTGAGCATAACACACCAATTTTGTAATAGTAAGCAGAACACACTAAACCTTTGTGTGTTATTCCTTCATGTTTGAACTTTGTCTTTACTTCTTTCTTAGCCTAACTGTTGCACGACTGTATGCAGAACCAAACCCTGACAAAAAATTATGAAATAGCAGGGAAGGTCTGACTTGTACCCATACGTGAACTATGTCTTGAGTCTACATGAGCTCTTACAAACTGTGCTCATATACATATTCTTTTGCTGACTGGATAGTTCTGGGTTTGCAATACCAAAATTAAATGATTATATCATATGATCTCAATAGACTCTGCACCTGTTTATGACTTATCTTACTGTAACAAAGGAATATTGCAAGAAAAAAAGCGATGCCTATAGCACTAAAAAGAAACAAAAAGAGCAGCTGGGATAAACGAAGAACAGAGAATGAGGAAACAATCAAAGAGAAAAAAGAACAGCAACTGAGAGAGCATGAAACAGAGGCACGAGATAGAAAAATATGGAAGCTGAGGAAAAAGACAGAGAGAAGAATGAATGCATATGAGGAGAATTTATAATGAATCCATATATGAAAATACCTATCTGTTTTAGAGAGAGAGGAGGTACCAGTATGAAAAAGAATGAATCTTTTTTGTTCAGCAAAAGGATTCCACAGCCAGAAAGCTCCATCAAAGCCGGTAGTCTTTGGACCAGGTCGTTATTTTTCTAGTCTTTGTTGACCATGTTAGTATTATATTGAATTTCAGCTGTTAGATTTATGTGAAGTAGGCAAATGCAAGCAAACCACCTTGGTTCATGTTCATGGTGATGAAGCTGCTTGATTAGAAACCTTTTATATTCACATTTAAAGGCAGTGCAGTAAATCTGATATTGGATATATATAATCCTTTAGATTTAAGTTTACCTGCGTATAAAGAATTGTAATAAATTAATATACAATGATATTAATGTACAATGCATTAATATCATATGTGAAGTAGGCAAATGCAAGCAAACCGCCCCTGCTGCTGTTGGTGCTGCCGCCCCAGATGCATCCATTTGAACATGTAATGCATAGAGGGGAGGGAGGTTTTTGTTCTTACTCATGAAGACAAACTAGTTTCCTAAATAATGAAGTTAATCCGGTTATATCATTTTCAGAAACCAAAGGGTGAGTGTTTCCGGCTTCCGTCTTCTCCATATTGTTCGTTCCATTTTCTCAGCTCATTCATGCTCGAGGCATCAAATGCCACTGATGGACCCACCTGTAGATACCAAAGACATTATCAATGGAATCGGATTAGCAGTCTAGCCTCTCAGGAATGTGCATATGTACTGAATGTGCATGAGAGGAGGAAACCAAGTGATGAAGTGAGCAGATAATTGTTTAGTCACCAGTTTCTCCAAATTCATTCTACTGGTCTGATAAGAAATTTACAATGATTAAGAACAAAGATTTTTCCGTGAACTCAGCAAAAGAAATGAAATCCCAAAATTGGAAAGGAGTGTGATTTCATATCTATAAACCAAGTAATCCCCATCAAAATAAATTGCATATGCCTACTTTAATCAGGATGACTACATCTGCCTGATGTACTTCATGCTAGCATATCCCTTTGCATTATCTGCAGAATACCGATGGGACTCAAAACAACCAAGCGAAGATATTACCTTTGCTTTCGATTGAATGAAATCATCCAATTTAAGCAGCCTTAAAGCTGGAGCTACATCACCCTTGCCTCCCTGTAGGTCAAAGTGATTAGATATAAACCAGAATGAAGAACCAGCCAATGGTTTTGACTATAGAATGATCTTAGGCTGTATAAAGTTGATGCCTTCTAAACACACATGTTATGAGCATGTTTATGCATACAATCTTTTCACTAGACTGAATATGTCATTCTTCCATGGCGGGAAGTGCGTCTGGCCCAAATATCTGATGTACTTACGCAAGACCTTAACTTCGAGCAAACCTATGCTGTTTTACAGCACATGACTGTATATACTGCTTTTATTCTTCAGGTTCCAAAAGCATATAAGAGATAACAGAAATATCCCATGGTGTTTGGAATAGCAATACTCTGTTCAGGTCATGCTAGGGGCCGATAAACTACTTCCAGACCAGTTTCAGACTACATGTCTTCCACTTCTGGGAATCGAGTCAACATTGAACAGCACAGGCAGGAAATGGAAACGCACTCAACAGTCAGGTATACGAGATTTTTAAGGGAATGGAAATCCTTTCTACCTGATTTAGTTAAGCCATAACTCCAAATTATAGAAAACTCAGTCTATAATTTAATAGAGAAGATGAGCTGATAGTTATGCACGACTCAATTCTCTCTCTATCTCAATTGTAATTTTATTATATAGTTTGCATAAACATACATCATGAAGTCGAAGCACGGAAAATTCAACATATATTCCTCACCGGTGAAATTTTGACACGAGACAATATACCATGACGAAAAAAATATTTACTGTTACTATTTTCCCTAAGAATCCATCATAAGCTTTATTTAAATGCACAAGTTACCTTCATTTCTTCTTCAAGCAGTTCTTGAACTGGCTGATATGCTGCAGCAATGGAGAGATTCTGCAAGATAAAAGTGTGAAAAAGTAGAAACATAGACACTCAATCAAGTACCGTCACCATAAAAAAAATTACCTTCAAATCACTACCAGAATACCCATCAGTTGCATTTGCAAGTTTCTCAAACTCAAAGTTAGGTTCCAAATTCTCATGTCCAAGAATTATCCTGAGAATCTTCAGGCGATTTTTGGCATCGGGTAGGTCCACATATATCCTTCAGCAATTTATAATAGACCATAAGGAAAATGTTAATTCCACTAATAAGAGAAACAAGAAGCTTCAACTCAAGGGAGAACATACGATAAACAAACACAATCAGATATATGTAAACTTCTGATGTCGCTTTACCTCCTTGGCAAGCGACGAATAACAGCATCATCAAGATCAAATGGCCTATTTGTTGCACCAAGGATTAGAATTCTTTGATTATCTTTTGATCTCAGTCCATCCCATGCAGCCATGAATTCATTTCTCATTCTTCTGGTAGCCTCGTGTTCAGAAGCACCACCTCGAGCACCAAGCAAACTGTCTACCTGAGTAGTAGAATCCAACATACAAAATTGTACTTATAGCAAGACCAACCATAATTCAATATCACTACAAGCAAATCTTGCTTTAAAAATTGAAGAGAACAAGAACCATGACCGCTTAAATTACCATGAACTAGGAAGGAAATGAAAATGGACTTGCATTATTTATTACAATGAGAATACAGATGATGCAGTAAATGGAGGAGACATTAGCACAGAGAAACAGATTTTCTATCACATCAAGCAATTTGATAATATTGGTGTGCTAAACTTCAGTACATTTTAAAATACAGGATCAAATGTTAATACAGAACTACAACCATTTTTCTCAATTTGCATCTAAATTGATAATTACATACTGCAATAGAAAGAGAACTGACCTCATCAACAAATATAATAACAGGAGCCAGTCTGCTGGCAAAGGAGAAGAGAGCTTTTGTAAGTTTTTCAGCATCTCCAAACCACTGTCAAAGAAATTGCAAAAACAATTAGTACATAATTTAAATAAAAAAAAAGAAATTAAACTACTCAAGCTCTTTCCAGATCATCACCAAATTGCCTAAAGAAAATGTTCAGTCAAACTTCATTGCTTAATTGACAGTTATCAAATGTTCATAAGCCATCAATTCAGATGTGTGTGCAGATGCTGAATACGAATAAATTTCCCCATTTATCTAATATCACCATATTCCTTGATGACACAGATTGACACATTCAGCAATAGTACTAAAGGATTGGTGGAATTAAGACGTTAGTTCTAAACCCATTGCTGCTTTTGGTGGCAATTCTACAGTTCTAAATGGTATATGCCGATTTGGGAAAATCTATTATTTCCCCTAATATTTCAGGAAAAGAAAGTAGTGATGTTAACCCTTAAGAAATTTTACCGTATTGAAATAATATAGGCTCGTTTTCATCTAAACAGACAGAGCAAACCTTCATGACTAAAATGAGTTTTACATTTGAAACAAAATATCAATTTCAGATTTGTAACCTATTCCAATATGTTCAAAGTCATCCAAACTAAAAGAACACATCATAACCAAATATA
This sequence comes from Erythroxylum kunthianum, assembly GCA_024582655.2. NCBI lineage: Eukaryota > Viridiplantae > Streptophyta > Magnoliopsida > Malpighiales > Erythroxylaceae > Erythroxylum > Erythroxylum kunthianum. Next base: position 168,395 of record JANIMX020000421.1, on the reverse strand, counting down.
AAATGAAGTCATGAATAGCACAATTATAAAAGGTATGGATATAGCCAAAGAATCGTACGAGTATACGCAACATCAATCAGTATACCTTTGATGTAAGAGTCGAACCAGTTATGCTAATGAAATTTGCCCCAGCCTCAGTGGCAAGAGCTTTGGCAATCATGGTTTTTCCAGTTCCAGGAGGCCCAAAAAGTAATATTCCTTTGCAAGGCTGGAATAAACTTCACACCATTAAGA
>JANIMX020000421.1:99562-111939 GCA_024582655.2 Erythroxylum kunthianum | reverse complement strand
ACACGAACGGATGCTCCTCTATTAGCAACACCCTGTAATTTTATCAAAGGTAAACATAGAATTAGTAAGACAAGTAATTGCACAAGAATGGGGTAGAGACATATGCAAAGTTGAGAATTTTCATATAAATGGACCTTGCTTCTTTTCTTTTCTGTAAAAATGGTAGCTGTTACTTACCCATGAGAAAGTGTTGATATCAGCAGTTTCATGTCGACCTGTCAACCTTCTCTCATTGCCCTTTCCATAAGCAGCTATATGATCCTTGTGACGCAGGCCTAGTTTCTCAATGGCCTTCTTGATGACCGTAATTCCGCCATCATTTCTCATGGACTTGGTGCTGGTGCAGTATCAGACATTGAACTATCAGGAATTGCAGCTCATACATGTTCACAGTTCTAAAGAAGAATCCCAAGTGCCTAAGTATGAAACATGCTTCATTAATTGGGTGCCTGAATCAAGCATACCTATAGTTGGCGTGAGCACCTGCACCATTCCAATCACCCTGTATCGAAAATGTCAAAGAAACATTAACAAGCAGCAGATTGACTGTCACACAAAGGTAAATGTGACATTCATCCTCTGATGTCTCAGATGAGCTATGAAGTATTTTCATAACAACATAAATCAATTGTCTAATAACAGGCAGCATAGTTTAAGGATTTAGTAATGGTTGAAAAGCAGTCCAAAAGAAGAATTAAGAGCTAAATCATGGTGTTATCACAAACCTGGATCGGTTTTGGATCAAAGCTAAGGACGACACCCGCAATTTCAGTGATTCTCTGTTTGAACATGCAGAATTGGACATTAGATATCATCAAAGAGAAATAATGCAAGCAAGCTGATGATAATCGTACAGGATTACCTCAAGAATATATCTAGCAATCCATAGTTCATCACCAGCAGAAATGCCAACTGCAGGGCCTACTTGAAATTCCCACTGTTCAACAAAGCAATTTACCACATGTTATTAAGTAGATTAAATGAATGAAGAAATTTAGAAACAAGACCAGAGGGTACCTACCTGGCCAGGCATAACTTCACCATTGATACCGCTGATGTTGACACCAGCATACAAGCAAGCCTTGTAATGGGAATCCACTATGTCACGACCAAAGGCTTTGTCAGCTCCCACTCCACAGTAATAGGGTCCCTGCATGGACACTCGCCATATGTGTTATAGAGATCATGGCAGATTCTTTCCTATCTTGGAAACATATAAATCTCTGAGTCAAATGGAGAGGCACTTGTCTCTCCCTTTTATCAAACAAAATCATAATCATTCGAACCTGGGGACCTGGGAAGCCACCAAGTGGCCAGCCAATGGGCCACTTGACGTCCTTTTGGAGAAGAGTGTACTCTTGTTCAATTCCATACCTGAGTTAAAAAAGATATTAATAGGTAGACAACTCCATTGTTGTTTCTTGAAGGTAGAAGAAAGAGGATATCAGAAACAAGACATAATAAGATCTGACTTCAACACTGGAACTACTGAAGATATTATGTCAAACACTTAAGATGCTATCCAAGATACATATCTTGAACAACAGAAGACGCCAGCCCTGTAGCAGATTCACACAGTTATCAGAGAACGTGGATACTTAAAGTTTAAGAGCTGAGACTTACTAGTCCATATCTGTAAATTTTATACAGTACCCTGACTTAGTTCAGCTCATTATCACCAACAGAGGGAAGTCCATACTACAGTTCTTTTGATCAACAAAACCAAACTATTCATATGAACATGATCAAGGGAATTAAATTTGGCCTAATTACATATACTGAACTTTATGCTCTTATACTCTATGCAAAAGGAAACATTTTGTACCGGCGTACCAACTTTTAATGCTAATGAACAACTAGAAGCTGACAATGATGTGTGTTTAAGTTTTCAGAAGACGACAGGTACGGTATTGACGATGTCATAACTTCTTAAGATTTACCCGATACACCTAACTCCTGGCAATTAGTCCCTGGAAGATACCAATAAAAAAAATTCTTTTTATGAATGTGACAGTGTTTTCACTAAATTTTCAATTAATAAGGCAACGTCTGCAAAACCATTTTCATGCTTGTCTTGAAGGTTGACAATAACCTAACCTGAAATGGACGTTTTGAGTGGTTTTAGCAAATTAATTTCCCAGCAGAAACAAACAAGAAAAACCCCCCACAAACAATAAATCGAATTTTTTGACAGATGTTGACTAGAAAATAAGTTCAACAACTGAAACCAACTATTTCATAAGCAACCAAAATACTTGCAAGACAAATTTAGTTGACCAACATCGAATGCAAGACAAAACTATTGTTTTGTACGAAATATCTATGAATTGGACAATTTACTGCTGCCAAAGAAACAAGTAAGTTTGAACCTACACGGCAACTGGTCTCGGAAACAACTATGGAATCTGCGCTTAGTACGACGCAAAAAATGTCATTAACGTCGTGTATTCGGAAAAACAGCACTTCCAATAATGTTTTTCTCAAACCACGTTACATACTACTGACCACGAGATCAGGGTAGAAGAAGAATTTTCATGGACTTTCCGAAAATCGATGTGAACAACATCTAGATTTGCTTGACTTCTAAAGCCTAGATCATATGGCATCAGTAGTTTTCTACCCAACCCAGTAAAAGATATGGTCAAGATTTTTCCTTTTGACCATTCCTATCCTAGAAAATGGTGACTATAAGATTCCCTAGTGTTTGTATCTTTCCTCTCTATTTCAGACTCTTTTTAACCTATCCCAAAAAGAAAAAAGAACAACCCCATTTTCTATATTCCTTTGACAATGACGGACCCGAGCGTAAGATTATTTAGAAAATCAAGAACTGCAGAGCTTATCTGGTGGATGTTTAAACAATTATAAAATAATACGTAATTTTTGTTCTTTAGTAAAGTTTCAGTTACGAAAAGTCTCATGAATGAGTGTGCAAGTTCTTTAGGCGTTACTCTTGAGAATAGGAATGAATTTCACCAAACCACAAAGTGTGACGTGAACAAATCAGATTGATTAAATAACTTCTGTTTGATGTTTTACCAGGGCTCCTCAACGACAACATCAGGGTGGCTGAAGATCTTCGCAGCATTGAACCTCTTATTGGTGGGGATCGGTTCTCCGGCAGGAGTGTAGGCATCGCACATCACCTATATATATGTATATATATCATGATTGGTAATGGTTGATATTATTACGATTATTGCCAGAAAGAACTTGACTTGTAGCGCCTACAAAAGTTTCAACTTTCCAACCGGAAATCACGGGAAGTCACAAGACCAGAAGCTGACGAGTCAAAGATTACAAATTTACCAGGATGTTGTTTCCTCTTCTGAAGGGATCTTTGAAGATTGCTTGAGGGCTGATCAAGTTACAAAATTGATCAGCAAAAGCAATCACAAAAGATCAGCGAAACTGAACCCAAAAAAAAAGGGAAAAAAACATGATACATACTACAAAATAACTTCACTGTCGTCTCCAGGGGCTTGGTCCGTGCTTGAACCATCGTAGTTCCACTTGGGTAGCTTGGCAGGATCGCTTACAGGCCCTGGAAGGGTCTATTAGACATAGAAACGAAGTGGATCAAGCAATGACCAAGAAGGCAAAAACATTTGTTCATATCAGAGCAAGAAAAGAGTATATTAAACCAACCCTTGCTTTGCTTCTCAAGTCCATCCCAGATCCACCAATCCTGCAGAAAAGAAGCAATACCCCATAACTCAAAAGCACAAGAAAAGCAAAAAAGCTTGGTGAGTTTGGTAGTACGTAGATAAAAGATTACAACTTTACCATATATACTCGGCAATGATCTTGTCTGTGGTGTCTGAGAGGTTAAGGTTGACGAGATCGTTGAGAAGAGACATGACTAGTACACTCTCAAAGGCTTGTGGTCAACGAGATTAAGACTTAACACAGGAAGAGAAAGCGTTCCGGTGGGCTGGGGAGGGGGGGTGTGGTAGGGGTTGGGTTACAACTTCGAAAGTGTTTAAATAGAGAGGAAGTGTTGCCCTTGTAGGCAGCTAGGAGCTAGCTAATCTTCTACCCTCCGATTCCAATCCAATAGACTAGAGGGCTAACTAAGAAGGGATGATATGGTCACTACCTAATTTTCCAACATATAAGGAAAAGAGATCCCAAACAGTAAAGTTGAATGAACCGAAGAAGAATATTCAATTTCTCTTTCCTTTTTTTTTTTTGAATCAAGAAGAATATTCAATTTCAACCACAATATGTGGTGGATACCGTTACCAACCACACATGACCCCAAGGAATCTCGACGTAAGCTCTAAAATTTAAATTAAATTTAATATTTAATAATATATATTAATAATTATAAATTTTAAAAATAATTTAACCCGTTCAATCATAAAAAATTTAAATCAGTAATTTTTTATATTCAATTTAACTTAATAACTCTTCTGATTAAAAATTGATTTATTTATTAATTAATCTATTGATTTTTATAACTTAAAATTTTTGTTTAAATGCATATTTTTAATTAAATTTTAAATTTTTAGTTTCTTTTTAAAATTTTAATTTGTATACAATTTTTATTAGTTAATTTTTAAACTTTAGATATCTTATTTTACTGGTTTAATTTTTATAACATTGCTTAAATTAATAAAATCTGTTAAGTTAATTATATTATTGGACTTTAAAATTTAGAAAAAAAATATCGATTAAATTTGACTTACAAAATCTTGATATATTTATATGAATACATTTTGTTGATTAAAAATTAATAAATTTATTATTATTGTTGTTGTTATTGATGGTATTTCATTCAACTTTCTAATATGTAACAGGTTGGTATATGCTCATATCCGTTTTTGATGAAAATATTAGAATATTAAAAATGGTGAAATACTTATATACTTATCTATTACGGATTGATTCTATATCTTGTACAATATATAAAAAAAAAAAAAGGTGGCATCCTAAATAATCTCTATCATTTGAAATTTTAGATTTAATTTTCCATATTTTTCAAAATTTTGTGATAAGGAATTTATTTATAAATTTAAAATTATGAAACTCATATTGCTCACAAAATAATTATTAATAAGAAAATATAATATTAAAGACTAATATTTAACAACTTTTAAAAAGAATCAATTACGTAATTATTATTAAATTAAGAATTTTTCTGAGGGTCAAAAGGGAAACAAAAGGATGAGAGAGACTAATAGGTTGATATTTCTTACCCAACTTTAGAGGCGGAGTGCTTGACCAAATATAATATAACAGTCAAACCGTAAAGCTTACGCAATAGTCGAACATCTATGGCCTTCAAAGTAATTTTGTGCAATAGCAAATATAATTGATAAAATTCGCGGGTCTCGTGACACTATTAAACAACTCAATTTGAGATTTGACTATTTTTTAACAATGAAAATTTTAAAACAACAACAATTAGGATCTCTTAAGTACGCCTAATTAGTAGTAGAGAGATTGTTTCCTTTAATTAATAAAAAGGTTATTTATAAACTACGAAAAATGATTGAGAGAAAAAAAAATAAAGATAAATAATAGTAATAATAATAATGAAAAGACAAAGAATAAAATTAATATATATATATAATTCTGAAAGACTAATAATTTCTGTGTTAGAGATAAGGTTCTGGTACGGTATATCTGGATAGTCAATATCCGAAACTAAGAATTCTCTTTGCCCCAAACTCTACCAGCATTTGCACAAAAATCGAATATTTTTTGGAATAATTGTTAAAAAATCAGTGTTTTATCAAATATATAAAAACCTTTAACTTTTATCGATAAAGCATACAAACTATTTAAAATAAGTTAAATTTAACATAAACTATATTTTCATATAAACACATTTTAAGACACCTCACATTTTTTTGACGATCTTAAAAGACGTAGAAACTTAGGAAGATGACATAATCATAATACCCATCTTTTATCTTTTACCAATCATCCCTCATAAATCTGAAATCCCCAATTCAAACTAAATCAATCAAATCAAAAATTACGGTTCTTCAATTTGTTTGAAGACGAGGATAAAGAAGCCCCCACTTACCAGACGCTCACAAACCTCAGAAAATACCATTTTAAGTTCTTTTTGAGCCCAGTCACCAAGCTGTGAACACTTAGGTAGCTGTTTCCGGGAGCAGAGATAAGCCTGAATACAGAATTAAAGCACGCGTTACCTTCGTAGTTATCATCGAATAAAGGCACCAGAAAGAGGAGATAACTTTGCACCAAGCAATCCTATTCTATCATGAACTCGTGAATTAGAAGTGATTCAACATTTTGGCTTAAGTATTCATTACCATAGAAAGTTGGACGATGTCATGGACTCTTAGATTCCTAGAATATTACGTCAACTTTCTACTGCACTAGCCATTTTTCATAGATTCCTCCAACTCCAACAGCTGAAAACTCTTAAAATTTGACAATGGCAAATGAATCAAGGAAAATGGATTAGGAATTGGTTGTTTCATTTATTAGTGATTTTAAGTTTGACATTTGATTATAAAAATTCAATTATATCATTTTCTTAAGTTGGGTGGATGTGTAATGTCATTTAAAAGTGAAGTCCTGTGCTACTTTTAACTTAGTTTGGATATGTATCTCTCGGTGATAGTATAATTTATAAAACATGTATAATTCATGATTTTTTTTACTAATATCTCTATGTTATAGTATTAGCAATGGCAGCATTGGATAGTTCAAGTTTCTAATGTGAAAGAATAATGCACCACAAGAGTTGACAATTAGGTGACTGGTTAAATGAGTAGCACGACTCAACAATCCAAGACAAAGCACTCAGATTCACTTCCCATGATTCCAGGGGCATAGTCTCCAATGACAATGTATCCTAGTTTTACTTTGTGTTCTAAACAGGTTTAAGTTATTACATGATCCTACATCTAGTAGCATACGTACCTTCAAGTACGAACCCATAAAGGTTCCAAAGAGAAAGGCTTGTCGTTTTGGTTATGGCCAGCAGGAGTCCCCTGTGGTGGTGCGTGCACAGTTATAGGAAGAACCCACTCACTTTTATCTCTGCCCTCTATCAAAAGAGGATGTTCATACCTGAGTGAGGAAGATCAATATAGTATCAGTATGCAATATGATCAAAATATTTGAAACTCGGAAGAAAATCACATAGTTGAGCATACATATGCAGGCCACAAAGATTTAGGTACTTAAATGAAGAACCTTCCAGTCAAATCAATCACCAAATCAAGAAACATGGCAATGCTATCATAAAGGAATACCTAGTCCAGTCCACATTTTTTGGAGTTGTGAAAAATTCAAATCGTAGAGCCCACTTCACTGAGACATGGGGAGTGGAAAAGGACATGGGACCATCTGTAGGAATTGAGAAAAGAAAACTTGTCTGCACCAGATCTGCAACAATCTCATGGTGATCACTCTGCACCTGCAAGAATGACACAGCATAAAGGCTAATGTCAGATTGTCCGGTGCAAATGTTCAGTTACTCATCAACAATGAAACTAACCAGCAGAAAAGATTACAATAGATGGGAAAAAGAGTATGCCAAGAACATTTATAAATACATCATTACGGCTTGGCTTTTACTTCTCACATTCCTACTAAATACAAGCTTATCACTCAAATGGACAGGAAGAACAGAATGGAAACCCAATAAACTAAGATGACACGTAACCCGATTTGGTTTATATAGTTCAAAAACACAGACAAATCAAAGAACACAAGTCAAGCTGTACGGATTAGATACCTACCTTTGTAATGGTAGGAGAATTCCTGCGAGAAGGGTGAACAAACTGTCGGTTAACGGTCTCTGAAGTTTCTAGTGTTATTGAAATCTGCAGGATAGTAATACTTATCAACGTCAAAAGATCATTAGAAAAAAGCTCAATAATACAAGTGAGTAATCCTTTGCTTCTTATGTAGTCACCTCAAGACATCTCCTAGTTCCTTCTTCATGAAAAAAAGTTAGAGTTCCACCTATCTGCCACTGGAAAAGGTAAGTATAACGAGAAGGTAGGTAGGAAAAGATTGAGATCAGAGTCAAGAAAACAGACGAGAAATAATAACTGTTAGTACCATATCACTGAAGTAATAAGTGGATTCAGAGTTTTTTGGAGAAAATCTTAGCAAAACTTGATCATCCATCCTGATATTGTAAGACCTTCCTCGAATAAAGCCTTCTGCTGAAAAAAAAAATATGTCAGCAGACTTAAAATGTTGGAAAGTATTAAGAGATCTTAAAAGGGAGGAATATCTTATATTTACATTCTGCAGGTTCGCTGGTTCTTGCAGCAGGTGCAGAGGATACTGCAGCAATATCATCCCAAGACTTCTGTCGCTGGCTTGGAGAGACAATGGCTATTGAATTGCCAGGTGATAAAGTACCTGTGTTGCACATATTAAATGGTTCAAAAAGCTTTTGTCCTCATTCAAACAGATAGCACAAGCATTTATTGCTTCGATAGAAAATGTAGGTGATTTAAAATAACAAAACTAAGCAGGTGAAGCATATCCATTATTTAATTTAAAGAGACAATTTCAGCTAATCACACCAGCTGTAGAGTCGTGAGAAATCTCTGCCACAGACAGCCGAGGAAGTGTAAGGTTTGATGACAAACTTGCACGCCCTCCTTCAATGTTTGAAGCATTTTTACTTGAAGACCTTACTGCAAAAGATTGCTGGGATAACGAGCTTCCAAAATTCTTGTATATATTTTCTTTACTGGCATTGTAGGAAGAAACAGATAAAATTTCATCCCTTGAGCTGTCATACCCTTCATCAACTCCGTCATCCAAATCATTTGCTCTAGTCTGTCTCAGAGAACCAATTTAATTTAATTTCAGAAGGTGACGGCAATTTATAGTTCCAAAGTAACAGTGTTTAAAAAATGATTCTCAAAGTACATATCAGGCATGTAAAAACAGAATCACTCATTTCAATCTGCAGAAGAGTAAAAACAGGGTGACAAATGCCTCACCCATTCAGAATCCCCATCCATTTCTTTCCAGTATAGATCCAACTGGATGGTAGTAGCAGGAAGAATGCCTGAAAAAGTACGTAATAAATCTACTTATGTCATTGACAGAAAAGGATTGAAATAGAACTGTATGTATTATGTAGCACAATGATTTTGCATGCAATAACACTATACTGGGATAATTCATGACTTTTTTTGTATAAAATGCATGCTAGACCGCAAACCAAAGAGCAAATTCCTCAAAATTCCCTACATTGCAACTCCAAACAATAATTCTTTGCTTTTCTTTGAACCTTTAACTTCTTAAACTGCAACAAATAAGCCCAACATTTTCCTACACCACATCAATTGTCATGCACAAGCCAAATCAGTATTAACAGCGTCTTTGAAACAAATTAACTTCACAACTGTGTGGTTTCAAGTCGGAAAAACTGAAGATCTGAGTTAAAAGTTGGCTAGGCTGGTCTTGAATTAGACAACAAAAAGATTCATATATGCATGTGGAGGCCCACCGAATTTAACTGGAGAATTAGCATTAGCAACAAATGATGTAATGATGGGAACTAATGATCATAAAGTCATTGCTTTTATTTCATAGAAAACTTTCAACTTACTAAAGCTAGTTGATACAATGACAACAACTGTCTACATCTTTATTTTATCATCTGTCTCCCTTACGTACAACTTTGAACAACTTAATTTACATACCATCATAATTCTCATTGTCTGGTACTCATAAACCAATTTCCTGTCCCGAATCATCAAATCCTGACATTTGAGAACTTTAAGGCAAAGTAAAATGGATTCACACCACTCACCATCAGTTTGACCTTCTTCCATTAGTAGCCCATTACTCTTCTGAGTCACCCATACTTGCAACGGAATCCGAGCTTCCTGCAAGAATTTAAAACTTACACCAATACTATGACATGCCTGAATATTCTAAAGTGAAAGCCAGTCCATTATAAGAAGACTAATTACTTTTCACAAACTTCACAAAGGTAATTAAGACTAACATGCTTTGCTAGAGTAAACCAACTAAATGACACTGACAAGAAATAAATGAATAATTTTAATGTTATGCAAGATTTACACATTTTTTATTTGTACCATAGGGAATGTTTTCCTATAATAAACTCACCACTTACAAGCAACAAAAAAAATGAGCAATACAATATGTGAACTGAATTAAATGCGTAAGAATGGACCATTATGTTTTAGTGAGGGCATTGATGAAGAATCAGCCATGCTAGAATGTATTGGGTTATCCAACATTTGAATCTTACTTTAGAGTCTTTTATTTTATTTGGGGCCAATCCACGATCCCTATATCTGGGTATCAGCAACTAAAAGTGGATCACTTGCCCTTTCAGTTTTTAAGAGCTATTCCACGTTTACGAAGAATATGCAGTAGTAATCTTTTAAAATTGGCATCCAGCTTTTACAGATTAAGAAAGTACCGCTATTGAGGATCATGCAGTCTTTAGCTTCCCAAGGATTGTTTATGGAATTCTACTAAGATATATGACACAAAAGAACCTTTAAGTGGAATGTCAAAAGTATAATGGCTTACACCGCACAAATGTAATGTATGATTCTCTGAACCAAATAATGGATTTAGCATAAAGAAAACAAAACTAGTTAGCATTAAGTTAAATGCAAAATAAAAATGATAGCTTCTCACCAGATGTAGTGGCATATTGATGACCATGGTAAGTAGCAGAAAAAAAAATGGGATAGAAAGATTTTTATGCACCATCATAGCAAGATATTAGCAAACCCACCAGTTCTACAAGATTGCTTCAAGGTCCGTGAAAGTCTCTGTTTCCAATGTCAACCATTGTCCTAAAAAAGTACTCCTTATATAGTATAGATAGTGAATAGTAACACCCCTGTAAGATGGAGGTATAATACCAGGAAGTACAGCTCGCACCAAATCTATATATCAAGTAGTTTACTTTAGCCAATTAACTAAAAAAATGTTGCATAATAAGGAAGTTGTTATGTACCACTCTTTTGTTGATATTGTATTGTATCATTTCATAAACTTAGCCACTTTATCAAAGCATATTGAAAAACTAAGCTAACAGGACAAGTTTCACGAGACAAGGTCTGGCATTAACAAGCTTCCCAAATATGATCATGCAGATGGCCATGTACGAGAAAGAAAATGATTGAGTGCAGAATCAAATAGCTTGATGTGACCAACAAGAATAGAAGAGAACGAAATACTGGGTTTTAATGATGGGATTCAACACTGTTGTCAAAAGAAAATTTAGTAAGTCATCTAGCATATCAACTGATTGCAAAACAACTTTATATCTAAGAGACTAAACTCTCTTCTAGGTTCTCTCTTTTGCAAATCTCTTCCTAAAACATTTTGAGCACAAGACCTTCAAAGAAACAGGCATATCTGGCGTTTGTATTTGACTCAGCATTTGCCAAAGGTGTGCGAGTTATAGATATTCCGGTAGTACAAAATTTTCCTGATGTATTCCAGGAGGAACTACCTGGATTGCCACTGACTCGGGAGATGGAGTTGGAGATCGAGGTGCATCTTAGTACGACTCCTGTGTCATGAGTACTGTATCGGATGGCCCCTCTGGAGTTGAGAGAGCTAAAGGTCCACTTGCAGGAATTGTTGGACAAGGGCTTTATCAGACCAAGCAGTTCACCTTGGAGAGCACCGGTTCTCTTTGTGAAGAATAAGGATGGTACGTTGTGGATGTGCATAGATTACAGGCAGTTAAATCGGGTTACTGTGAAGAATAAGTACCTATTGTCTCGTATAGATGATTTGTTTGACCAGTTAAAAGGGAGCAGGAGTATTCAGTAAAATTGATCTAAGGTCAGGTTATTACTAGCTTCGGGTTAAGGAGATAGATGTCCCAAAGACAACTTTCAAGACTCGATATGGTCATTATGATTTCCTGGTTATGCCGTTTGGATTGACCAATGCACCAGCGGCTTTCATGAATCTGATGAACCGAGTTTTTAGACCCTATCTGGACCAGTTTGTAGTGGTGTTTATAGACGACATCCTGGTCTATTCACAGATGGAGGAGGATCATGAAAGACACCTGATGATAGTGTTGCAAATACTGCGAGAGCGGCAGTTGTATGCTAAACTGAGCAAGTGTGAGTTTTGGATGCGAAAAGTAGCCTTTTTGGGTCATGTTGTATCGGCACAAGGTATCAGAGTGGATCAGAGTAAGATTAAGGTTGTGCTAGATTGGAAGCCGCCTCAGACTGTGACTGAAGTAAGGAGTTCTCTGGGATTGGTTGGTTACTATCGACGTACCGGTAAGCCACAGTCCTGATGTGTTCCAAAATACTAAAGGGTCCGATGTAGCGGGGATTTAACTTCCCTTGGCCCTGAAAACAAATAATCCCTTTCCATGGTGATACTAGCAGGAAAAC
>JANIMX020000420.1:22899-41174 GCA_024582655.2 Erythroxylum kunthianum | reverse complement strand
CATTAAGATATATATTTAATACATACTGATAATAAAAATTACAAAATAAATAATGAATAGATCGAAAAAAATAATTAATTAATATATAATAATTAAAAAGTCAAAATTATTTAATTATATCTTTTAATATATATAATAATTAATAAAATGTATCAAACTTATTAATAAGTAGTTTAAAAGACGAAACGAAATAAAAGTCCACTCGATTTATGGGAACCTTTTTATATTTGTATATAATGAGCGCTTGTATTGTAACTCGCAGATTCTTTTGTAATTGATTTAAAATTAAAATTCCAAATCCAAATCGTTTAATTTGACGGTATAATTTGTAATCTCTCCAACAATCATCGACTATGGCTTCGCCGTCGCCGGAGTCCATCCTCCTCGAAGACTTCGGTCAAAAAGTTGACCTAACACGACGGATCAGGGAAGTTCTCTTGAATTATCCCGAAGGCACGACGGTCCTCAAGGAACTCATCCAGAATGCCGACGACGCCGGCGCTACCGTTGTCGGCCTCTGCCTAGACCGTCGCCTCCACGATTCTAACTCTCTCTTGTCTCCTTCACTCTCTCAGTGGCAAGGGTCCTCTCTCTTGGCCTTCAATGACGCCGTCTTTACCGAGGAGGATTTTGTTAGCATTTCTCGAATCGGCGGCAGTGCCAAACACGGCCAGGCGTGGAAAACCGGCCGGTTCGGCGTCGGTTTCAATTCGGTTTACCATTTAACGGATTTGCCTTCGTTCGTGAGCGGTAACTACGTAGTACTCTTTGATCCTCAAGGCAGTTATCTTCCTAACGTCTCGTCGTCGAATCCTGGCAAGAGAATCGATTACGTTGCCACGTCAGCAATCTCGTTCTACGAGGACCAGTTCTCTCCTTACGTCGCGTTTGGTTGTGATATGAGGACTCCGTTCGCCGGAACTCTGTTCCGTTTTCCTCTGAGAAACGCGAGTCAGGCGGCTACGAGCAAGCTTTCAAGACAGGCCTACTCAGACGACGACATTTTGGCAATGCTTGGTCAGTTGTACCAAGAAGGAGTTCTATCTCTACTGTTTCTCAAAAGTGTGGTCTCTATAGAAATGTATGTGTGGGATGCGGGTGGGCTCGAGCCGAGGAAGCTTTACTCTTGCGGTGTTAATTCTTTGAATGAAGATGTTGTTTGGCACAGGCAGGCGCTTTTGAGAATGTCGGAAAGCACGTTGAACTTGGATACTCGGGAGAGTGAGCCTGATGCTTACTTGGTGGAGTTTGTGAGAGAATCATCGGTTGTTGAGAGTAACATTGAGAGGAAAACTGATAGGTTTTATATAGTGCAAAGTATGGCTCCATCAAACAGTAGAATTGCTTCCTTTGCTGCAGCTGCTTGTAAAGAGTATGATATCCACCTGCTGCCTTGGGCATCTGTTGCAGCTTGTCTTTCCGATGTAAGTTGATTGCTTGCTTACTATTATTTTTCATACAGTTGAACGTGTATCGTCTTTACTGCATCCATAGTTGTATAATAAGTAATGAAATTGATCTCGTTACTATTTTCTTGTTTGGTGTGTTTCACTTATTGATGTTGGTATCAAATTAACAATTGTACTATCTTATAGTTCTTAAACTGCCCCATTCTGCAACAAAGTTTCAATAAGATCGAAGTTTGGTTAGCTGCAAACCACCACACTTCTTTACCATTTGGTTAGCGGCAAACCACCATGTTTCTTTACCACAATAAAGTAATTGTTGCATTCACTTGGCTTTTTCATACGTGAAAGGTTTGATTTTGTTGGTTTTATGATACTGGATCACTGCTTTGTTAAGTCCAATGTCGGTAAGCTTTCATGTCATAGTGTGGTTTTGGTATGCGTTATACATTTTCTCCCAAATTTCTTATGGTTCTTCACTTTAGGTTTTTGTTTTAAATATTTTGCTTTTTCTAGGGCATTTGGTAATCTCGTCTGCCTATCTTCAGTCACTCATCATTTTTTCATGTAAATAATCAATAATGAACCTGCATTGTTTTAGGGTTTTTTTTGGGGGTTTTGCAAATTGTTGGCAGATTGGTTAAGGATCCAATTGAAATTAGGTAGTCTCACTTCATCTTCCACAATACATGATCAAGTTTGGAAGGACTAGCATGATGACATTAGGAGGAACTTGCATAATGTGGAATAATGACTAGGAGCATGCATATTTTAGGCAGTAGATGATACAGTGTCATAATATATTGATGCCAGTTTCTTCATAGGAGAGTCAGTAAATATATGGATTCTGAAATTTGTGAAAGCAATCATTCAATCTGACTCAAATTTATTAATTGGTGTTGTTTTTACTATTGGTCATATGCCCAAACATGCAAAGTCCAATTATAGAGTCCTGATTATAGGGTTAAACCACAAAAGAAATTTATTGCCTATTACTGTTCCGGACAACCAAAAGTTAGCAAAATACTACTGTGCTTAATGTAAAGAGAATGTTGCCCTTCTCGTGTGAAAATAACAAAAGATGAAAATTTTCCAACTTTCTGTTTCTTAAGTCAGTTTTGCATTTTAATTGACTGCATCATATTTTACTTTCTCAATTTCTTAGTTTGTAATTCTGCATCATATGTTCTTGTGAAGGTTTTTCTTTGTAGGAGTACGATTTGTTATGGTCACATTTTTTAGTTTTTTTTATCAAATTATCTTTGAACTCAGTTCAACATTATATTGTGTTAGACTAACTTTTAACAGTTAACTAAAAAGAATATCTTACTGATTTGCAACACTGACGTTTATTGAATCAGTTCTCAGGAAATTTATCTTTCCAAATTCAAATTGGTTTTTACATTCTAATAGACATCCATGCTGTTTGATGTGCCTATGTCCAGGTTGAGATGAAGGCTTATACTTTGTTTATCTGTTTGTTTAGTTTCTTCCTTGTCTGCTTTAGATAAATAAATCCGGTGTCTGTTCCAACGTATTGTCAGCAGAATGATGATCTGAAGCTTGGTCAAGCATTTTGCTTTCTTCCTTTACCTGTAAGAACTGGATTGAATGTGCAAATTAATGGATACTTTGAGGTTTCATCCAATCGTAGAGGTATTTGGTATGGAGCTGACATGGACAGGAGTGGTAAAATCCGTTCCATCTGGAATAAGCTTCTTTTGGAAGATGTTGTTGCTTCCAACTTCAGATATTTGCTTCTTGGTTTGCAAGGGTTGGTAGGAGCAACAGATTCTTATTACACTTTATTCCCAACTGGATCTTTTGAAGATCCATGGAGCATTTTAGTGGAGAATATATACAAAAATGTTTGTGATGCACCTGTATTGCATTCAGAGCTTGAGGGAGGTAAATGGGTGGCACCAGTCCAGGCCTTCCTTCATGATGAGGAGTTCAACAGAAGCAAGGAACTTAGTGAGGCCTTACTGCAGCTAGGGATGCCTATTGTTCACTTGCCCAATAGCTTGCTTAATATGTTTTTGAAATATGCTTCAGGTTTTCAGAAGAGAGTGGTAACTCCTGATACAATACGTCACTTTCTTAAGGACTGCAAATCTGTTATGACATTGAGTAAATCTTACAAGCTGGTGTTATTGGAATACTGTCTTGAAGACTTGATTGATTCTGATGTTGGTGCATATTTAAACAACCTGCCTTTGATTCCTCTTGCAAACGGTGATTTTGGTTCATTATCCGAAGCCTCAAAGGGGGTTTCTTATTTCATTTGCAATGACTTAGAGTACATGCTGCTTGAACAAATATCTAATAGGATAGTCGATCGTGATATCCCCATTAATATACTAGAGAGACTTTCTGCTGTCGCAGAATCATCAAGAGCAAATATTATGGTGTTTAGTATTGAGTACTTCATTAAGTTATTCCCTAGATTTGTTCCCAGTGACTGGAGACTTAAAACCAAGGTTTTGTATAACCCAGATTCTTGTCATAATCATCCAACTTCCTCATGGTTTGTGATATTCTGGAAATATCTTCGATGCCATTGTGAAAAGCTATCCGTGTTTGGTGATTGGCCTATTTTACCTTCTACATCGGGCCTTCTGCACAGACCTTCTAGACAGTCCAAACTGATCGATGCCCATAAACTTCCTGTTTCAATCCAGGAGACACTCTCTAAGATTGGATGCAAAATACTTGATCCCACTTATGGAGTTGACCATTCAGATTTGTCCCTTTATGTCTCTGATGCTAATTATGCAGGTGTTCTAGAGTCAATTTTGGATGTCTTCTCATCCAATGGTGGTAAAATGCAACCTTTGTTTGAGAATTTGAAAGTTGAAGAGAAGGATGAACTTCGAACATTTCTTCTTGATCCAAGATGGTACATGGAGGATTGTGTTGATGGTTCTAAGATAAGAATTTGCAAACTGCTACCCATTTTTAAGGTTTATAATGGGGGATCTATTCAAGGTATTAATTTTTCTGATCTAGAGAATCCTGAGAAGTACTTACCACCTTTAGATGTTCCTGAAAATCTTCTTGGTTGTCGATTTGTCTTGAGCTCTTCAAATAATGAAGAACATTTATTGTTGAGATTTTATGGAATTGAGAGAATGGGGAGGGGACGTTTCTACAAGGAGCATGTGTTCAATAATATTAGCGAGTTGCAACCTGAAGTTCGTAATGGCATTATGCTTTCTGTTTTGCAGAATTTGCCACAATTATCTATCAAAGATACATCTTTCAGGAGCTGTTTGAGAAACTTGGAATTTGTGCCAACCTTAAGTGGTGCTGTAAAGTGTCCTGAAGTGCTGTATGATCCTCGCAATGAAGAATTATGTGCCTTATTAGATGACACTGAGAGCTTCCCGTTTGGTGCTTTCCAAGAACCGGACATTTTGGACATGTTGCTTGGGTTAGGCCTTAAAACATCTGTTTCTCCAGAGACAATGATAGAAAGTGCTCGGCAAATAGAAAGATTAATGCGTGATGATCAATACAAAGCCCATTCTAGAGGTAAAGTGCTTCTTTCCTACTTAGAGGTAAATGCAATGAAGTGGTCACCAGACCAGTTAAATGACAATCAAAGACCTGTGAACAAAATTTTTTCACGTGCTACAACTGTTTTTAGGCCTTGTAACTTGAAATCTGATGTTGTAAAATTTTGGAATGATATGCGGATGATATGCTGGTGCCCGGTACTGGTTTCTGCCCCATTTCAAACTATTCCATGGCCCACTGTGTCTTCCATAGTTGCTCCTCCTAAGCTTGTAAGACTACAAACAGATTTGTGGCTTGTTTCTGCTAGCATGCGAATACTTGATGGGGAATGCGTTTCTACTGCATTATCGTATAACCTTGGATGGTTATCTCCTCCCGGAGGAAGTGTCATTGCGGCTCAATTACTTGAACTTGGGAAAAACAATGAGATTGTCTATGATCAGATACTGCGACAGGAATTAGCCTTGGCAATGCCAAGAATATACTCCATTATGGCGAGTCTTGTTGGTTCAGACGAGATGGACATTGTAAAGGCTGTTCTTGAGGGGTCTCGTTGGATTTGGGTGGGAGATGGATTTGCTGCGGTGGATGAGGTTGTTCTTAATGGTCCTTTGCATTTGGCTCCTTATGTACGTGTTATACCCATAGATCTTGCGGTTTTTAAAGACTTATTCTTGGAGCTTGGTGTTCGAGAACATTTTAAACCGATTGATTATGTTGATATATTGGGTAGAATGGCTTTTAGAAAAGGTTCATCTCCTCTGGATGCTCAGGAAATTAGGGCAGCCATACTCATAGTTCAGCATTTGGCTGAAGCTCCACTTCATGAACAACAGGTCAAGGTCTATCTACCAGATGTTTCAGGAAGACTTTTCCTTTCTAGTGATTTAGTTTATAATGATGCTCCATGGTTACTTGGCTCAGATGATCCTGATGGCTTATTTGCTAGTGCGTCTACCAGTGTGGTCTTGAATGCAAAGAAAGCTGTTCAAAAGTTTATCCATGGGAATATTTCTAATGAAGTTGCTGAAAAGCTTGGCGTCTGCTCACTTCGTAGAATCTTGCTTGCTGAGAGTGCCGATTCCATGAATTTGAGTCTTTCTGGTGCTGCTGAAGCATTTGGGCAGCATGAAGCTTTGACCACTAGACTTAAACATATACTTGAGATGTATGCAGATGGACCAGGAATTCTTTTTGAGCTTGTTCAAAATGCAGAGGATGCTGGAGCTACAGAGGTGACTTTTCTTTTAGATAATACTCAATATGGGACTTCTTCTGTTCTCTCACCTGAAATGGCAGATTGGCAAGGTGCTGCTTTATATTGTTTCAATGACTCTGTCTTCAGTCCACAGGATCTTTATGCAATCTCACGTATTGGTCAAGAAAGCAAACTAGAAAAACCTTTCGCAATCGGAAGATTCGGGCTTGGATTTAATTGTGTATATCATTTTACTGACCTTCCTATGTTCGTTTCTGGGGAAAATATTGTTATGTTTGATCCCCATGCATGTAATTTGCCTGGCATCTCCCCTTCTCACCCTGGCTTACGGATAAAGTTTGTGGGTAGGAAAATTTTGGAACAATTTCCTGATCAGTTTTCCCCATTCTTACACTTTGGCTGTGACATGCAACACCCATTTGGAGGTACACTTTTTCGTTTTCCCCTCAGAAGCTCTGCTGTTGCTCAGCGTAGTCAGATTAAGAAACAAGGATATGCACGTGAAGATGTTTTGTCTCTGTTTACATCCTTTTCTGGGGTGGTCTGTGACGCTTTGCTTTTCCTCCGGAATGTGAAACGCATTTCCATTTTTGTGAAGGAAGGAAACAGTACTAACATGCAGCTCCTACATCGTGTTCAACGAAATTCCATTATTGAGCCAGAAATGGAATCCAGCTCACTGAATGACATGTTTAACATTTTCAATGGAAGTCGATCTAGTGGACTGGATAAAGATCAATTGCTGAAAAAATTGAGCAAATCCATAGGTAGAGATTTGCCCCATAAATGTCAGAAGATTGTTGTGACTGAGCAAAGTTTGTCCACCCATATCTCACACTTTTGGATCACAGTTGAATGTTTAGGTGGTGGACAAGCCAACTACAACCGTGATGTTGCTAACAAGAAGTTGCATAAATCGATTCCATGGGCATGTGTTGCTGCATATATAAACTCTGCTAAGGGTAATGGGAATTTGAGTGATAACTTGAACTTGGATGGCTCTTTTACCTCTTACACGAGTCAAGATTCCACAGTTTCTGTTCATAGCATGGAGAGTTTTGAGGGTCGTGCCTTCTGTTTTTTACCACTTCCAATCAATACTGGCCTCCCAGCACACATCAATGCATATTTTGAACTTTCTTCTAACCGAAGAGACATCTGGTTTGGGAATGACATGGCTGGTGTTGGTAAGTTACGATCAGACTGGAATGTTTTCATCCTTGAGGAAATAGTTGCCCCTGCTTATGGTTGGTTGCTTGAGAAGATTGCATTGGAGATTGGCCCATGTGATTTATTTTTCTCATATTGGCCAACAGCCACTGGATTAGAACCCTGGGCATCAGTAGTACGGAAGCTATATAGGTTTATTGCTGAGTTTGGTCTCCGAGTCTTGTACACAAAAGCTAGAGGGGGCCAATGGATTACTGCCAAGCAAGCACTTTTCCCAGATTTTGCATTCCATAAGGCTCATGAGCTTGTAGAAGCATTATCAGATGCTGGTCTACCTGTTCTCTGTATTTCAAAGCCACTTGTTGAACGATTTATGGAGGCTAGCCCCATGCTGAATTTTGTCTCGCCTCAATTGTTGCGGACAATATTGATTCGACGAAAACGTGGATTTAAGGATAGAAAAGCTATAATTGTTGCCCTTGAATATTGCCTACTTGATTTGGAAGCCCCTACTCAGCTTGATGGTCTATATGGCTTATCATTGATTCCCCTTGCAGATGGTTCTTTTGCGTCAATTGAGAGGCATGGGACAGGTGAAAGAATTTATGTTGCTAGGGGGGAAGAATATGACCTTCTCAAAGATTCAGTCCCACATCAACTTGTGGATCAGGGAATTCCTGAAGTTGTTCACGGAAAGCTATGTGATATAGCTAAGAGTGGGAAGTCAAATATTTGTTTTATCTCTTGCTCTTTGCTTGAGAATCTTTTTGTGAAATTGCTCCCAGCAGAGTGGCAATTTTCTAAAAAGGTCACTTGGTTTCCTGGTAGTCATGGCCAACCAAGTTTAGAATGGATAAGATTGCTTTGGAGCTATCTAAACATGTATTGTGATGATCTTTCAGTATTTTCAAAGTGGCCGGTATTACCAGTTGGAGAGCATTATCTTTTCCAGTTAGTTCCAAATTCATTTGTAATTAAGGAGGGTGGCTGGAGTGAGAACATGTCTTCTTTGTTGCTTAAAATAGGATGTGTGTTCCTGAGCAGGGACCTCCCCATAGAACATCCACAGCTAGAAATATTTGTGCAATCTCCAACAGCAGCGGGTATATTAAATGCATGCATAGCAATTGCTGGTAAGTTAGACAGCATTGAGGGGATTTTTAGTGATGCCTCTGAAGGTGAGCTGCACGAACTGCGAAATTTTGTTCTTCAGACCAAGTGGTTCATTGAAGAGAAGATAGATGCTGAACATATTGACATCATAAAGCACCTTCCTGTGTTTGAGTCTTATGGAAGCAGAAAATTGGTTAGTCTGAGAAACCCTACTAAATGGCTTAAGCCGAATGACATTAGGGAGGATCTCTTGAGTAATGAATTTGTTCGCGTTGAATCAGAAAGAGAGGGAGTTATTTTGAGAAGGTACTTAGAAATCAAAGAGCCATCAAAGGTGGAATTTTACAAAGTTTATGTGCTCAACCGTATGTCTGATTTTGTTTCAAATCAGGGTGCTCTCTCAGCCATCTTACATGATGTAAAACACTTGATTGAGGATGATATTTCCATCAAATCTGCACTTTCCAGTACTCCTTTTGTTTTGGCAGAGGATGGCTCCTGGCAACAACCTTCTAGGTACTCTTCCTATATTTTCTAAAAATATTTATTTTTATTTCCAGTTGAGTGTAGCTGTTAGTGGAAGTTTTCAAATGTTCCTGTTGGGTTTCTATATCCTCAATTTCTCCTTTCATGCATGCTGTAGTTGGTTCTGCCTTTTATCAGTGTTTGAGTAAGCCTTCTTGCAATATATGAGATACGAGTTGTTACTACCATACATATAACATTTATGTTACATCTTGCCGTCTCTCTCTGTCTCTCTCTCTTTTTTTTTTCCTGTAAAACAGGATTTGGACTAAATTTAATATCATTAAGTATGGTCAAAATAATCAGATCAATGGTAAACTCTTAGCAGCTTTCCCTTATATATACATATGCATTGTAGATATAGACTACTTTCTCACCAGCAGTGGTGCTAGAGTTCCATCTTGAGTTGTGTTTCCATTTGGTGTCACTTAGCTGTGGCTTCTCAGCCATGTAATGATCGTGGCGTGATCTTTGCCATAGTCTGGAGCCTCCATTTTTTTTATGCCCGTCCACTTTATTGCATTCATAAATATAATTCAATTCAAAGGTAAACTCTAGAATAGGTATTCCATCCTAGTCCCCATGATGTTGAATCGAGGTTCTATTTATTTTCATTTTTTGTTCAAAATCCACATAGAATACTCCTTTGGAGGTCCACATAGAAAATGTTACTAATGGGTGACCTCTTTACACTATGAGTGACTAAGTCTACTATTATGTTGCAAGCTTGCAGCCATATAGATAGAAAAGACCAGTACAACAAAACCTTTATAGCATTGATACCATAAAAGATCTTTTAACTGAAGAGGTATTAATCAATAAACTTATATTTTATTAACTTATAGTGTATATAAAATTCAACAAACATACATTTATTGTATTATACCAATCTAATCAATTGGATATGAACTTAACATAATATACACTATTGTCTTAAATTAGCCAAAAAAATCTCATCATAATTGCACTAATTTAATTAATGTATTTAATGAGTTAGATTAAAAATAATCTTTGTATAAATAAACACAAAGTTTCCAACAATACTTCATAATTTTTACTGTAATTCAAGAATTTAACTTCAGAACTTCCAGATGGAATAAAAAAATTAGATATAATATCTAACAAAATTTAAATTTTATGAAAAAAAAAACTTACATTAGATTCATGGTTTAGAAAATATTGGTCAATTATCCATGTAGTTATAATTTTAGTAAACTATTAACATATGAATGAGGCAAAACAGTTATATAAGGGTTTTGTTAGAAAAATATTATCTTATTAATTTATCCTATTAACCCGAATCGGGATTGTAAAAAAATATTGTATAACAAAGGTTATTAATTTATCGAGTGTTGATTTATAGAGATTTTATTGGATTTTCATTTGGCTTCCAATTTTTTGTTGCCATTGTAATTAAAATGCAGTATTTTATCTGTCAGTTTACTTCTAAATAATTCTTTTTCTTTTATAGTTTCTTTTGCACCTAAGTACTTGTTTATCACTTTCCCAAAACCATCTTATGGGATATACTGTAAAGCAATTTGTATTCTTAGAACAATTTTTGATTCATTCCTGGGTTTAATTTAACAACTTAAACTTTGGGATTGCTTGGTTTGTTGATATGATTAAAGAACATTTATGACTCGGAGGTCTTGAGTTCAAGCTACAGTACACTGCCCTTGTTTATGGAGACTTGTCACATTCCGTGAGAGGAGTGTATTAGAATAATTTTGGGTCGAATGATTTCTTGACACATGATTTCTTTTTTTATATCCAAGTAAAATTTGTAGGGCTATCTGTTTTAGATTTAGTATGGATGAGGGTATGGCTTCCGTGAACTGTACATACATCACAGTTATATTTTGTTGATGGTTTTGTATTAGAAATAGGATTTTTACTTGATTATTTTTCCATTCTTGATTAAACCACCATACACTGAATAAAATAGCTATGATATTGTAATAGAACAACGAGAAACCCAGTTTCTATTGAAGCTTGATATTTGTGCTTTTGCTATGAAACACTGGTTTGTTTTTCTGTTTTTATTGCATTGTGTCCCTTCTCAAATAATTTAGGTGCTATGTCGAAGCCCATGATATGTCACAGAAAATGTGAACTCAAACTTGAGGGTGTAATTTATCAATTTGGAGGCTATATGAGATAGAGCATATATAACCATCAAATGTACCTTCACTATCCTCTTACAAAACCTTTTTGAAATCGTGATTTCTTTGTTTTAATGTTTTTGGCAGGCTTTATGATCCTCGACATCCTGAGCTAAGAAAAATACTCCACAGAGAAGCCTTTTTCCCTTCTGTTAAATTCTCAGATCCTGAATCTTTGGAAGTTCTAGTTAGACTTGGACTTAAAACAACTTTGGGTTTTGCTGGTTTTCTTGATTGTGCGAAATCGGTGTCAATGTTATATGATTCTGGAGATCCAGAAGCAGTAAATTATGGAAGGAAGTTATTTGCCTGTTTAGATGGTCTTGCACGCAAGCTTGTGACTGAGAACGCTGAGAAGGGAGAAGGCAACTGCATTGAGATACAAAACGGACTGTTTTTTGAGCGTAGTGCTGTTGCAAATGGTGGTCCTGAATCTTCTGGGCTAGATAACAATCTCTGTAAAGATTTGGACATTGACAAATTGTTGGACAACTTGATTGATGATAAACCAGAAGAAGAATTTTGGACTGAGGTCAAGGCCATAGCTTGGTGCCCAGTTTTTCCTAATCCTCCTTTCGAAGGATTGCCATGGTTGAAATCTAATAATCAAGTATCACCTCCGAACATTGTGAGGCCTAAATCACAGATGTGGATGGTTTCAGGTTCAATGAATATACTAGATAGTGAATGCGACTCCTTGTATCTTCAACATAAACTTGGTTGGATGGACCGTCCAAAGGTTGATACTCTATCGATGCAATTGATTGAGTTTTCCAAGTCCTATGGTCAGTTTAAGCTACAGTCCTCAGTCAACCCATGTTTTCATGCTGCACTACAGGAGGGAATTCCTTTACTTTATTCTAAACTGCAAGAATATATTGGTACTGATGATTTCATGTGGCTAAAATCAGCTCTAGATGGTGTTTCTTGGGTTTGGATTGGTGACGATTTTGTATCCTCTAATGTGCTTGCGTTTGATTCCCCTGCAAAATACACACCTTATTTGTATGTTGTCCCTTCTGAATTATCAGAGTTCAGAGAATTGCTTTTGCAATTAGGTGTGAGGCTTAGCTTTGATACCTGGGATTACTTTCATGTTTTGCAGCGTCTGCAAAATGATGTTAAAGGGGCTGCATTATCTCTAGATCAGTTCAGTTTTGTTCATTGTGTCCTTGAAGCTATTACAGACTGTTGCCTTGATAAACCATTGTTTGAGGCTTCTAGTACACCATTATTACTACCAGATTCTTCTGGTGTACTGATGTCTGCTGCTGACCTTGTTTATGATGATGCACCGTGGATACAAAACAAAACTCTGGTTGAGAAACATTTCGTGCATCCAAGTATCAGCAATGATTTGGCTAATAAGTTGGGCTTGAAATCACTTCGCTGCCTCTCTTTGGTGGACGAAGATACAACTAAAGATCTTCCGTGCATGGGCTTTGCTAAACTGTCTGAACTTCTGTCATCACATGGAAATGACTTTTTGTTGTTTGATCTTCTTGAGTTAGCAGATTGCTGCAAAACTAAGAAGCTACATGTAATCTTTGACAAAAGGGATCATCCCTGCCAATCTTTACTGCAGCACAACCTGGGTAAATTTAGATAATGTTATTAACTTGTTACATTAATGGTCTTATGATTCAGGACTGTTATGCCGAATGCAAATCTCGACTTGATGTTGTTGCCATTTACTTCCCATTTTCAACATCCATTTCAGTGTTATGGTCCTTTTGGTTTTGAGAATTAAAAGATCAATCTGTGATTCATATAGTTTCAAAGCTTGCACAAAATCTTTACCCATTTTGTGGATTTTGGGTTGTGTTTATACTGTATAGTCCTTATATTTCAGAAATAATGTTGTTCATTCTTCTCCAATATATGTCCTTTTTCTGATTTACTTCATTGTGTTCATCTGTTCAGCCTGTCTGCTACCTAAAAATGACATTAATGATCAGCAGATTATTCTAAGTTTTGCATTTATAAGTATTTGTAAGTTGGAGAATCAATCTAAACTTTAGTTTTCTAAATATTCCATCTAGGTGAATTTCAAGGGCCAGCATTAGTTGCAATTCTGGAAGGTGTCACCTTAAGTAGGGAAGAATTGGGCAGCCTTCAGCTTCTCCCTCCGTGGCGACTTCGGGGAGATACTCTCAATTATGGTTTGGGACTACTCAGCTGCTTCTCTGTATCAGATCTCATGTCAGTTGTTTCTGGTGGTTACTTTTACATGTTCGACCCTCATGGTCTTGCACTTAGTGTGCCTTCGAGTCGTACACCTGCAGCAAAAGTCTTCTCGTTGATAGGTAATTTAGTCAGTCATCAAATTCCACTACTGCTTTCACTTCAAGTGCAATATTGCAGTTCTATCATTTTTGTTATTTTGGGTGCTTTTGATAATGAAATAAAGTTAATCTAAACAATCCAAAGTACAACATTCAAGTCTTGATAGTAAGCAGTCACTGTTTTTAGTAACTAGTAAAAGCTTCCCGGTACAAGGTGAGGGCCTTTTGAGTTGTTCAAGGACTTAACTTTCCAACTGTTCAGTTATGTTTGGGATAAGATATGAATGCCTAATATAACTTTTGCCTGATGACTCCGGTTTGCACCTTTTGGGTGTGTTGGCTTAAGGCTAGTTATATGATGGTTTTTGATTGTGTGACTGGTACTTTCTGTGGAAAAGTCAAGGAGAGTATTGAATCCTGTAAGATCTATTGAAGTTCATTATGTCAGATCTCTTTCCAGGAAATTGCAGTTCATTGAATGTTATCAGGTGTAGGACAAATCATGAAGAATGGAGAGAGCACAATAATAGAGGGATAAGGAGGGATTGGAAAAAAAAGCACAAGAATAAGGTAGAGCAAGAATAAAGCAATTGAGTAGAAGCAGAACAAAGAATCTTGGAAGATAATAAATAAGCACAATGTAACATTGAAGCTGTCTCCTATTTTTGATAGGTTAAGTTAATTCTAAACTAACTAGAAATTGAGATCAACATGGGGTGGAACTCAACATCAAGTATGATGCTTGTAAGATGGTGTACATCTAACAGATGTTTGATTGAATCACATTGTGGATAATACTACATCAACATCAGAGTATGGACTAGCATGATGATAAGTTTGATCATTTTGTTAATGCAAGCTTAAGATGCTGTTGGAATCTGTGTGGTTCTGACCATGTCAGGATTAAGACGTAAATTTTGGTGGTTTGAGTTCTTCATTTGCGTCCTCCACTGGGTGCCAATTTCCTGGTTTACAAGCATACACGCTTGAACCAAAGGAGTTGTGGTCGAAGAAGGTTGAGGCTTTCCGGGCTGCATCGGACACTTTTTATTGTCTATTGCAAGTAAGGGGTGAAGAGAAGGTAAGAAGGAGAGATCAAGATCAATTGGAGCCTTTTTGGTGCAGGATCTTAGTGGAAATCATTTCTAGATAGATGTGAAAAAGGAGAAGTATTCAGTTTTTCACTTTCCCCTGGAGAAAATAAGTTGGGGTTGGAGGGAGAGTTGGACAGGAATCGGTTTGGTGATTCATTTTTGTCAAGTTGTGATGTTGATCTACTTGGCACTCGGTATTATTCTCCCATGGCATATGGTGCATTTGCATAGAATTGTAGTAGCTGCTGAAAAAAGGAAGATGGTAGCTCTGCTGGTTCTCATACAAAAGTTGGGCCTAAGGAGGTTTGGTCCCATTTCTAGTGATTTTTAGGTTACAAGGAGGATTCGAGTCCATTGCTTTGAGAATGTAGATAACCCATGTAAGAAAGTTTATACACATTATATATAGTGTTTCTCTAGGGAAAGTCCTATATGATTCTAGATGTTTGAATATTGTTCAGATTCGAAGCTTCCACAGGTTCAATGTGTATGGGTTGTACCCCTTTATGTTGTTCTTTTTGACTTCAGCGAACACTATACTTATGGCGTTTGCTGGACATATCTTTCTTTAGTTTCATCATTCCTCATGCCTCTTGGATTTTCTACAGAAGCTTGAGCACTTTCCTGAACACTTTATCTTTCCCTTATCTTTAATCAATTCAAAAACCGCTGATTGATTGCTGCTGTTTGCTTGATATTCTGACGTTTTGGTCAAGGACAATTTTCTACAGAAGTTTGCCTTCTATCTTCAATTGCTTGCTGTAGGTTGTTGATGGACATTCTGACTTTGAAAACAATATCTGAACTTTGTGGTCATATTATCTGGTCTTTTGAAGTTGGAATTCCATTTTGCCTTTTTTATTTTTTGTTTCCAAAACTTTTGATGCTTTGTTGTGTTTTTTGGAATGTAAATTGGAGTATATAATAGGGGTAATGCTCCACTTTCTCTGTTCTTTGGAATATAAATCGGAATATATAATAGGAGTAACGCTCCACTTTCTCAATCCCCATCCCACGCAAGTGAAGATTTGAAACCCATGACTTCTTGGTTTTGGGAGGGAGTGCTGACCATTATGCTATTCCTCAACGTCAATTTTTGGCCTTTGTTTGGTGATAATACTTCTTTTTTCCAAATTATATGATGTTTTATGGAAGGCTGATTGCTCATTTCTTGTTGTGTTCCTAGGTAGTAACTTGGTTGAGCAGTTTCCTGATCAGTTTAGGCCAATGCTGATTGATCAAGATATGCCATGGTCATCATTAGACTCAACTGTGATCCGCATGCCTTTATCGTCTAAATGCCTTAAGGATGGACTTGAGATGGCATTAAAGAGAGTGAACCAAATCTATGAAAGATTTATGGAACATGCTTCAAGAGCTCTTATTTTCTTAAAGTCAGTTTTACAGGTACTCCTTGTTAGTCTAGCTAGTTTTGTGGTCTCATGATTAGAATTATAGTTGTAAACATTCTTTTCTTGTTGACTTCTCCAAAATTATGCTACGAATGCATAGAGAAGTAATTCATACTACAAATGCATAGAGTAGACACTTCTTTTACTCCCCTGAACTTGTCTCTTTGTGATGCACTGCTATATGAGGAGATGAAATTACTGAAACTTTACACAAACTGTACATATAAGAATATGTCATGTATTCAGGTGTCTCTGTCAACATGGAATGAAGGGATGGTACAGCCACACCAGGACTATTCAGTTTTTATTGATTCTTCAAGTGCTAGAATGAGAAATCCATTTTCAGAAAAGAATTGGAGAAAGTTTCAACTATCAAGGTTATTTAGTAGCTCAAATGCTGCAACTAAGTTGCATATGATCGATGTGAACTTGTACCAAGGAGCCACAAAAGTTGTTGACCGGTGGCTGCTTGTACTTAGCCTTGGTTCTGGGCAAACAAGAAATATGGCTCTTGATAGGTATGCTTTATGGAAAATCTTTGAATTGAATGGTCTCATATGCCAATATCTATGGGAAGTTGAAATGTTTAATGTCATACAGTTCTGCTAGTATCTTAAACTGAGTTCTTGATGGAGTTATATAGAGGAAAGAAAATGTGTATTTGTGCAGAAATCATCATACTTGATGAAGTTGTTAAGAGTTGGTATATGATCTGTTCATGGGCTCACCTAACAACATAAAGTTTTGGGTTTAATAGTTTTGTGGCATAGTGTAACAGCCTTTCTGTTGTTCCAAATGACAAATTTGGTATATGATCCATTCCTAAGCCCCGCCATTTGCTTATGCTTTCCAATTGAATGTTTTCTTAACAGAAAATTTTCTCTTCTCAATACAAAGCTTTGAAATAACAAAGTTGAGGTTGAGAGTCAGGTTTCTAAATTTGGGGGAAATTGCAATCAGCTCATATTGCTTAAATTTGTTTTTCATCTTTGTTTAAAAGTTTGCTTATTTGTCAGAATTATGTTTCTCATAGCATGTGTCAGTCATATTTGGTAATGTACAATTAAACCCTTGCAGATTGATATGTTGCTATTTTTAAATTAATTTTTATTGGAATGAGAATGATAACTTTTTTTGGGTCAAATGTTAATTTTCATATTTGGAAATTTCTTTTCACCCTTTATATAGCTGCTGTTAGTTTCTTGAAGGGTTTGGATAGGCTAATTGTACCTTTATCTGAATCTTGTTATCTGAATGCAATTCTTTACCTAGGCGATATCTTGCTTACAACTTGACACCTGTTGCTGGTGTTGCTGCACATTTATCACGGGATGGCCTTCCTGCTGTGCATGCAAAAAGTTGTGTGTTATCCCCTCTTCCTTTGTCTGGAATTCTACCTCTTCCGGTCACTATCCTTGGTTGTTTCCTTGTGCGTCACAACGGCAGTCGTTCTCTCTTGAAGTGCCAGGATACGAGGTCTCTTGTAGAACGGCAGCCTGATGCTAAAGATCACTTGATTGAAGCATGGAACAGGGAGCTTATGTCTTGTGTTTGTGATTCCTATGTTGAAATGGTGGTGGAAATACATAAATTGTTGAGGGAACCTTCAGGTTCTATTGAATCAAGTAGGAGTCATGCAATTGCTGTGTCTTTGAAGTCATTTGGTGAGCTTATTTATTCCTTCTGGCCAAGATCTATTGGGCAAGTTCCAATTAACCCAGCAAGAGATGCTGATAATTTGTTCCCAGTGGAGGTCCTTAAAGCGGATTGGGAATGCCTGATTGAAAAGGTCATAAGGCCTTTTTATATCCGTGTTTCTGATCTTCCAGTGTGGCAGCTATACTCTGGAAATTTGGTTAAGTCTCAAGAGGGCATGTTTCTTTCTCAACCTGGAAATGGTGTGGGCCATAATCTGCTTCCTGCTACAGTTTGTGGCTTTGTGAAGGAGCATTACCCAGTGTTTTCTGTGCCATGGGAGTTGGTGAGTGAAATCCAAGCAGTGGGGGTGGCAGTTCGGGAGATTAAACCTAAAATGGTTCGGGACCTTCTTCGAGTTTCTTCAAATTCAATTGCTCTTAGATCGGTTGATACCTACGTGGATGTTCTTGAATACTGCTTGTCAGATATTGACTTTCCCGGTTCATCTAGTTTCCATGAAAATCCTTCCGCATATAAAACATGGCTCCGCATGGTACAGCTTTTAGGGTATGACATCAATTGTAGTTTCCCTTCCTCAGTTAGTTTTGTAATTCCTCTACTAAGCACTCTTCCGTCCAATTTTATTGCTTTTAATCCTTGATTTGAATGAGTATTTTGATTCATTTGATATGATATATTTAGTGATTAATGCCTTAGAAATGCTTTAAA
>JANIMX020000414.1:9643-32463 GCA_024582655.2 Erythroxylum kunthianum | reverse complement strand
ACTGATTATGGTACACAACTGTCATTGTTCACACATCATATGTGGATTGGTGGATTTCTCATAGTTGGTGCTGCTGCACATGCAGTCATTTTTATAGTAAGAGACTATGATCCAACTACTCGATACAAGAGACCGGAAATGACCGGAATTTGTCTGGCTCCGGTGCTGGTTAGGACTTTGGGTTCTTATATTAGCACTTATCTGTGTTATAGGGGAGGATGCTACTGAATTGGAACAACATTAAATCTGGGTAACTCTTCTTTTGTAGCCTCCACTTGTAACTAACTCATAGGACGTGCAAGTTCTTCAAGTAAAAACCGATCTCCTTTTCAATGTTAATCTTCACTACGCAGGTCCAAACTCATTTCCAAGAAATTAAGATAAAAGGTATTTCTCACCATGTAAGAGGGGATTAAGCCTAAAAGATCTTTACAATTTCATTTATTTAAAAATGTTGTTACTTTAATTGATTAAAAATATATATTTTATAATTTATTTTTTCAAAATTATTTTAATAAAAATTATAATAATAAAATGAAATTTGATAATTAACATGTTGTTCTAAGTTATTAAAATACTTGGAAATTATAAAAATAAATCTTTAGTTGTTTATCAAATTATTGTTGTATATATATGATACAATTTATATAATTATTTTTAACCTAATTTTAGTAGTAATTTGTTTTAAAATAATTTGAAAAAACTCAATAAATGATTTTTTTAAATAAAAATATACCATAAATATTTTTGAATAGTTTAAAATAATAAACATTATTTTAAAAATAAGTTAAAAGAGGGTTAGTACCATAAAAACATAACGTTACATAAACCTAAATTTTATACTGTGAAAGTTGAGACCGAAGCCCTTTCCCAACCCACAAGCAAAGCAAGCTTAGGCCCATCTATGGCTTTCATTTCATCTATAAGCTTTACCGTCTCTCTTAACAACACCGAGTATAGTGGTTCTTTTGCAGTTCTTAACACCACTGTGTTAGAGCACGAGGGAAGAAGAGAAGAGAGCTCGCCCATCCTCACGAGTGAGCCTTTGCGGAGGTGATCTTGTGCTTGTACAGTCATGGACCCTTCAATAATGAAGATCCTCGAAGAAGACGAGGTGAGTATTCGACCTTCGTAGCTTTTCTTTTTGTTGTAATCTTCGATTCGCTGAATTGAGCTGTTGGAACGCTTCAAATTGTTTGTGGTCCTCCTTGCAACATTTCACAGGACGAGAGTATGCATTCCGGCGCTGACGTGGATGCGTTCCAAGCTGCTCTCAATCGTGATATAGGTGGGGATGCGTCCACTTCTCAGCCATCTGATTCTGGCAATGGTATTGGTTTCATATCGATTTTTCCTGATCAATTTGGTTCTGGTATTGGTTCAATGTTAATTGCGGTGAATGATTGAAGAATGGCAATAAGATTGGTTTATATTATTGGTCATTGTTGTTACTTTGATGTTCCATTTAGGCCTGTTTTGGTACTTGTTGATTGTTAAAATGAAATACAGCTGTTTATTCTCAAGAAAGCAACCAAAGCTATGGTCAGGTGCATCCTAATTGGCAAATTACAACACAGGATGAAAATATTTCTGGTACTAGTCAGCAAAATGTACAACAAGAGCAGCAGCAACAAGAACAGCCCTCTTCTACAGTGGAGCTAAATCGGCATGTTTCTGCAGCCGAAAGTCAACAACAACAGCAAGACATCTCACTGGAACCTAATGTTCATTTGTTACGTCACATGCAACCGCATGATAATACTAAACAAGGGAAGGAGCAGCAAATTCCAATTCAGACTTCTCAAACAGCTGGGATACAAATGTCTGAAAAAAGTTCAGTTACGGTTTCTGAGACTGACAAACAGCAAAATTCAGACTTTGACTCTCAATTCCTTAAGTCGCAGAAAGCAGGTAGTCAACAGACCACTGGTATGGAGCAGGCTGGCAGCCAAAAACCTCAGAGTAAGCAGATACCATTTGGGTTGCTGTTACCTGCCTTGAAACCCCATCTTGATAAAGACAGAGAGATGCAGCTTACAACTCTGTTTACTAAACTAAGGGTGAGTCTCTAATACATATCTGATCGGTAATTGTTCTGTTTCTGTCATATGTGTTGGGCTGTAACATATATGCCAACCTGATTTATGTTTCACTTTTGTTGTTAGAAAAATGAAATTCCTAAAGATCAATTTGTCAGGCTTATGAGGAGTATTGTTGGGGATCAAGTGCTCAGGTCGGCAGTTCAACTATTGCAAACACAGGTTTGTTGTTTATTTTATGAATAACAAGGGATTCCTCTTGATGTTAAGCTAAACCAGCTCTCTCGTCACACTGCAGGTTGCTTCCAATCAATCCCAGTTACAGTCTCAAGTCTTAGCACGTCAACATCAAGTGAGAATGCCTGCCAGTTCTACTTCTAATCAGTTTACTTATTCCCATTCTTTTGTGCTTCATCAGAAGGGAGCTAATCCTCCAGATACATCCCATAATCCTTCTTCTTCTGTACAAATGCAGACTGATTCAAGCCATCTGGCAGTAGAAAACAATGCTCAGAAAGCCCGAGAGATGCAAAATCAGCCAGATTCTCATGTAGTGCAAACAAACCAGATTCCTACCTCCACTACAGGCACGGTCAATCAGGAGAGAGATCGGTCTTCAATGTCCGCATCTGGACATAACATTCAGCAGCAACAGCATCTGCAGTTTCAACAGAGTTCCTTTTCAATATTTGGGGATAGTGGGGGTAATTATCGGCCTTATTCTGGAACAACTGTCAATACTTCTGCTTCATCCATTAAGCCACAGCCTCATGATATGCAAATGAGGCCAATGTCGCATCATCAAAATGTGGGTACAACTCAATTAGGAGGCTCAAACCAGGCAATGAGCATGATCAATGGATCAAAGTTTGAGACGCAGACTTCTCTTAATGATGCTAATAAAGTGCAGGGCAATACTGTTTCACATTACACTAACAAATCAGTATTGCAGCAGACTGCATCTCCCTGGCAAGCATCAGCTAACAAGGAACAAAGTTCAGCCTCTTTTTCATCGATAAATTATGTGAAACAGGAACCTGTTGATGTGACTACTGAGCAACATAAATTCCAGTTTTCGAACCCTCAAGGGATGTCTGCCAACACAAACATTGAACATGGGAGTTCAATTTCAGCAAGTATAAAGGAGGATTCTTTACTTCAATCTTCTAAAATTGGTTTTGCAGCGCCTCCTATTTCAATGCCCACAAATACAATTTCCCCTTCGATTACAACTCAGTTGGACCCAAATGTGCAGGTAATATCTTTATGATGGGCGTTCTACTGCATTTAGTTATTTGAAGAGTGATTTTGGAGTGCCATTTCTGTAGGCATGCAAATCTTTCTATTGGTTTAAAAGGTAAAAAAATAAGTTTAAGAATGGAAGTCTTTGCCAAATTTGTTTAATTTTTGAGTCTGGTATAGAGCAATGTAGAAAAATTCTAAGGGATAGACATTTCCTTTTGGTTATTCTTATAATATAATCAATTGCATAGCCAATTGGGCTAGGTTTTGCAAAATTGCATAAAACTTGGCTTATATAACAATTTTTAGCAACTAATTTTGGGTTGTATATCAACAAGGAACCTTTCAACTTTCAGGTTTCACCTTCTTAGGTTTTTTGTCCCGCAGATGTTAGGAGATCCTCATAACAGTGCTATTTGATTAAATCTTCTTCAAAAAATTTTAATGATATAGAAGTCAGAACAGAAGATTAAACATTGGATACTTAGTAATTGAAGTTAAGGTAGTAATTATGATCATTTATTTCTCATCTTTGTTGGGATATGTGCAGTTCTCATTACAGGGTTCATCCTTTATAATGTATATTATTATGATTAATCCAGCTTACTGATGTCAAGTTTGTGTATCTACTAATTTGTAAATATCAATCTGTTACTTGAATCTCTCTTTCTTATAAATGTCGCAGGTAGGCTCCCGAATGACACCTGTAGCTCCTCCTTCTGGAGTGAACACAAGAACACCTCCCAAAAAACCTACTGTTGGACAAAAGAAGCCACTTGAAGGTCCCGTCTCTTCACCACCCCTGCCGAGGTGAGTATTTTTGCTGCTTAGCTTTTAGAAAATACTTCAAATGGTTTGCTGTGTTCAGTTTTCTAAGACCAACTGTCCTGCGTCATTGGTGTGATGCCATGCAGTAAGAAGCAAAAAGTAGGAGCCCTTTTGGATCAAAGCATTGAACAACTAAATGATGTTACTGCTGTCAGTGGAGTTAATCTCCGGGTATGATATTCCATTAGTGTGAAAGCCTACAAAATCTACATCATAATGGGTCCAGAGTACTGACAATGATGTTTTGTACAGGAAGAGGAAGAACAACTATTAACTGGGCCCAAGGAGGAAAGTCGGGTTTCAGAGGCATCACGGAGGGTTGTTCAAGAAGAAGAAGAAAGGCTGATTTTGCATAAAACTGCACTGCAGAAAAAATTGGCTGAAATTAGTATCTTTCTCGTCCCCTTAATATCATATCTGCCCATCTTTTCATTTCTTTTGTTTAACAAAATTATATGGTTGTATGTCTGGCTTGCTTGTTTGTTGCAGTGGTTAAATTTGGCTTAAAGAATATCGGTACTGATGTGGAACGGTGCTTGTCCTTGGTGAGATGTTAGCTCCTTTTGCCTTTATGCAATCACTCTTTGACATCATTCTTACAGAATTGATTCTTCAGAGTGTGGAGGAAAGAATGCGTGGACTGATTGCTAATCTTATCAGGCTGTCTAAACAGGTTAGTTTCCCTTTACTCACACCTTGCCAACCCCCAAAAACCCCTTCCTGAGTAACAAAATTCTGCACCAATTAAATGATCGATCAGTGTATGTAGGTAATTTTGAGGTATGTTTGCCAATCTCTTTGCAAACTTTCCTGATTTAATTGGATCTTCACAGAGGGTGGACGCTGAGAAGCCTAGACACAGGACTATAATTACTTCAGATATTCAACAACAAATAATGGCAATGAATCGAAAGGCTAGGGAAGAATGGGAGAAAAGACAGGCTGAAGCAGAGAAGCTACGAAAAGCTAACGATGAAAGTGGTCTTAGATGCATTTCATTTCTATAATACCCTTGCTTATTAATGTGTTGTATCTTTCAAGGATGAATCAAGCATTTATTCCATGAGCTTACAGATGATTGATATCTTCAAATGCAGCCTGAGAGTGATGACAAAGTTGAAGGTGATAAGGAGAAAGATGAAGGTCGTTCAAAAGCAGTAAAGGTATTTAATATGTTTTTATATCTGTGAACATCAGAACATAATCTTTCACCAAGGAAAAGTGTGCTATAATTATGTAATATGTCTTCTATACAGGTCAATAAGGAGGAGGATGACAAAATGAGGACAACTGCTGCAAATGTTGCTGCACGAGCTGCTGTTGGGGTGGATGATATGCTATCAAAATGGCAACTTATGGCTGAGCAAGCGAGACAAAAACGTGAAGGAGGTACTGACACAGCATCTGGTTCCCAGTCAA
Organism: Erythroxylum kunthianum; assembly: GCA_024582655.2. Lineage (NCBI taxonomy): Eukaryota > Viridiplantae > Streptophyta > Magnoliopsida > Malpighiales > Erythroxylaceae > Erythroxylum > Erythroxylum kunthianum. The sequence continues at coordinate 26,935 of JANIMX020000414.1, read as the reverse complement.
CAAAAGATTCCAACCGGAAGCCTCTGTCAACTTCTGGAAAAAATTTGAAGGATAATCAAGATGTTGAAAAGAGGACTTCTTCAGCTTCTACTAATGCATCTGGTAAGTACCTGAAGTAGTGTTCCTGACATTGAATTTGCCATCTTTCCTCACTCTTGCTCTCTATCTCTCTCTTTCTTTTTCTTTTCCTTCTTTGGTGTTTCTTAACATCATATTGTGTCGTTTGGCAGGAGCTTTCAGGAAACCTGGAAGGAACCAAGCAATCGTGTCTCCAATCAGGGTGGCGCGTACAATTTCTGTTAAGGATGTAATTGGAGTCCTCGAGAGGGAACCTCAGATGTCTAAATCTACACTGATCTATCAATTGTACGAAAGAACTCGTCCTGATTATTCAGCTGAGTGATACTAAACAAGTCTCGAACCACCTTAACTTTCAGTATGATGGTTGCTCATGAGATAACTGCTCAAGTCGGGATTCTGACTTACTGACACGGCGATCTCAGACCACTTTGTTGGTTGCATAGATGGGTAATTGATTCATGGCAACACTTTATGGCCTGAGTCACCAACATGATGGTACAGAGATTGTTTGATCTAGGTTTTCATAATTACTCATTCCAGGTAACCAGCTAAACTGCAAGATCATATAGGGATTATGTGAAACGAGCTTATTTTCCATCCCAAAAGCCATGGTCTTAGTGATAACACATGGCTTGAACTCTTGAAGATGATGCATCTCTGTAATGCCTGTTAAATACTGTATCAAACAGCTGAAGTTGCTTGACCCTGGATGCAAAATTGATTCATGTGTCTATGTCAACTTTAACAAAAGGAGTTGGTGTGGTGATTGTTTTCTAGAGTTGACTGAAATGCCTGTTAATGTGCTTTTGTTGGTTGTTGTTTGAGAAACATTGAATGTCTTCCACTTATGTAAATTTCTCCTTGAGAGATCAAAAACAAATAGACTGCAGATCGAACCTAATGAGGTACGATTATACGATATATTTTTATATATAACTCGTCTTATTGTTATATTCTTTTTCAACATGAGATAATTTTATTTATGAAATTTTAGTCTGACATTGAACTATGGACTTGTATTTCTTAAAGTCATAAGCTTTAACATCTGCAAATACAGAATCCCAGAGAATTGCATAAAGGATAGAGTTTTATGACATTTCATGACAGCTTCGCAATCCTCGTCGGTTGTACAGTTGTGGATTGGCACGTTAATCGCCTCAGGCTCAGCTCCTGGAGGTAACTTTGAGAATGGTATGTCTGAGACACAAAATCTCGATAATTTATTTAATACACAATCAAAAAATAATGACGATTATGATTATAACGATATATAAAACCGAAAAGAAAAAGGCTTAATGATTAGGGGTTTTATCGATATATAAAAAAGAAATAGGAAAAAAGACTTAAACTTGTAATGAGGTAGAGCGTCATCAGGCAGAGGCCTATATTCAAGAAAAATGACTTTGTCCATGACTGCTTGCTTATTTGTGTATGCTTAGCTATTACACTTAGCTTTCAAGAAAGGAAGATTTATATAGAAATTTCTTTATGGAAACTAATAATGAATTATTTGAAAATTTAATAACTAGATCAAATAAAATTATACAATTGATTTATAATTATATTGATTGCGGCCCTTATAAAAATATAATCAATTTGTAAGTCAAAATTTATTGATTAAATCAGAATAAAAAAGTCTAATAACCCACATAGTTATGATAACTATGTTAAAATGTATGAGATACATATTAGGACATCCCAAAATAGATGAGACCTAGGAATGAATCCTTCGAATTAAAATATCAAAACCTACGCCTTCCATTAATGTGAGGAGAATTAGAGTCTTTTTAGAGTTAGGGTTGTTGGGTAAACTCAAGCCCGTTATACAAGGATATGTTCGATTCATTGGAATTAAATTTTCGGATTAATGGGTCAGTTTTGGTAAAATATGATAAAATATTTATAGAATTATTACTTATTTAAATTATGATTACAAGGTTAAAAATCACTTGGATAAAAGTTGAGTTACCTTCATCTTTTAGAATTTTAGAGTAAATATCTTCCACTCATTTTAATTTATCCTTGAAAGACGAGAAATTAATAAAAGTTACTCATTTGTAATTAGAAAGTCACAGATTCGAATTACGGAAATAACTTCTTCATAAAAAAAGTACAAAAGAAGGTTGCATACAATTTCGATCCTCACAAAACAGGAAAACTGAATTTGTTGTATCAAATATAAACACATTAAATTGTGTGGAATAATATTTCATTGATGATAGAATAAAAACACAATAATGATGTATTATTACATGTTAAACTTGTGTAATTAACCCTCTTAATCATTTTTTTTTTGTTCTTTCTTGCCAGTAATTATGGACTCTGCTTTGTTTTCAACATTTACAAACACAAATCCATTCACCACATACAGGATGGATACAAGGCAGAGTTTTATGACATTTCATCACAGTTTTACAATCGTTATCGTTTGTGCAGTTGTGGATTGGCACGTTAATGGCTTCAGCTCCTGTACGTACCTTTCAAAATAGCATATCTGCAACACAAAATTCACTTTTTTAAAAGGGGCAAACTCAGTACATAAAGCTCTTTTTGATAATCGGGTGAGGGTCATCAATTATATGCGATCTTCCTTAAAAAATAACAATAACTACTGCAAGTTTTACCTATACCATTATCGATACAGAAAAAAGAAGAAGAAGAAAACAGCTAAACTTGTAATGACGTAGAGCATCATCAAGCAGAGAGCTACGTTCAAGAAAAATGCCTTGTTCATGTCTACTACTCATACTTTGCTTATGAGATATAGCTACGAGCTTGTGTTTTGTGTATGGTTATATAGTGAGTTCCTTTCGAAAACCAATAACGTACAATTTATAAGTTAATTATTCATGAATAATATAATACTATAATCTGTATATTAGCTTGCTAAATGTAAATCTTCCATGTTATTTCTTTTTTTTTTTGGAAAAATATGTTTATTACCATAATAGCCAATAATTGTATTTTGCTAGCTTTATAATTTTGAAGTATATGAATCTACTTATTAATATTAAATTTGAAGCCAAAAAATCATGTAATTTTGTTTGTAGCATAAATAGTATAAAATATAAATTTTAAGTTTTGATTTGGAAGAAAAATATTTGTTACTAATTAATGTCATTTGCAATCCTTTTATAGATATAATTATTCAATTGATACTTTTTATTACTTGATCCAAATTAAGTATTTATTAGTAGAATGTGTTATATTGTCAAAACAAATCTTTATATAAGAAACACTCATTTCAGGAAATCTGAGCGACCAAAAGTCCACCACCAAGAAACAATCCAAAAGGGTTCTCAGGTCATGAAACAAATTTGAGAATCCTAATACAAAACTGACAGATAAAAGCATAAATTAATCAACACCATCTTATCTTTTTTCTTGTGTTAGGAACTGAAGGGTACAGACTAACTTCATCTGCAGGAATATACAGTTATTGCATGTCTTTGTGAGTGTAAACTACCCCTTTATCACCATCCACAACTTGTCCTCTACCTCTCAGAATCCTGCACAGAAAAGCTTTGGTGAGTGATGACTGATCAACCAATTCTTGTGTGATCGAAGTTCTATCTGGGAACCAATGGTTGATATAGATTCATATATAAACATGCATATAAGTACTATGAAGTCATTCTCATGACAGAAATGTGGGAATGAACTGGGGACAACTCCTACCATCTTGTTGTTAACAGCCCTTCGACTCCTACCGGACCACGAGCGTGAATCCTACTAGTACTTATTCCAACCTATACATACGAGTCATTTAAACATAAACTGAGTATGATAATTCCACTAGAAATTATTCATGTTCAAGATAAGTTTGTGATTGATGAGTTACCTCAGCCCCTAATCCGAACCGAGCCCCGTCACAGAATCTTGTGCTAGCATTATGAAAGACAGCAGCACTGATAAGAAAAAAGGAAAAGGATAATGTCAGAAAACTAGGGTTCATTCGATGAGTTCAAAAGAAGACACATTGAATCTGGAATTCAGAAAACTAGGAGATCACGGGCACTGATAAAGAAAAATGAAGAAGGATCATGTAAAAGAACTTGGAGTACTTGACGAGTTCAAGTGAAGACACTTTGAATCAGAAAACTAGGAGATCAAGGATTTAAAATAGGACAAGGAGATGACTGCTAAGCACAAGAAAGTACCTGTCAACTTGACGTAGGAAGACGTCTGCAACTCCTTGATCTTCAGTTATAATGCAATCAGTATGGGCACTGCTCAAAAACATCGAGAAATGATACACCTTCAAGCACATTTTCTACACAACTCTAAATATTTTTTTGATTGTCTGATAGATGCATCACTTGTGAGGAAAAGGAAAGGGTCAACAAACCTTCCGTACTCGTGTATGTGATCAATGGCAGCATGTACATCGTCAACAATTTCTACAGTGCAAGCCATAGAATTGTACTCATGATGAAATGAATGTGCCTGTGGGATGTTCAACTTCTCACTTGCCCTTGGTCCACCATATAAAGTAACACCTAGAATCAAGGAAATGGTTATGTATTCAATTAGTCGGCTAACAAAATCACATCGACGTTTGAGACATGAATAAGAAAAATTGATTGTTTTGGATAGAGCATACCCAAACTAATGTTTGAGACATGAATAAGAAAAATCACCTGATTAACTGGAAAGTCAAATGAAAACTCAATTTCCTAAAAATTTCAAATGAATGCACATGAAACTCCAGAAAAACTACAAGTTAATGGCAATCTAACAGACAAAGAGTTGAAAACATATAGGACATAAAGACTTTTCATTTTCACATTATTACAATCAATTAGATCTCTTAGCAACAAAAGAAGTAAACCAGAATTGAAACGATATTTCTGTGTAAATATTGCATGACAATGTTTTTACAACCATCAAACTCACATGATGAGATTATGGCAGAGTTTAAGGATAACCATATTTTAATCTTTCAACTTAATACAATTTTTTATTTCAGTCATCGAACTATTAAACTTTTTAATTAAGTTTTTGAATTCTTCTAATCACTCTAAATAAGAATTTTTACTAATGTCCTTAATGGAAATCCTTCGTGTATCAGTGAATCCAAATTGGACAGACGTGTGTCCAGTTTAGATACCACATAGGATAGTGCTTAATAGACGTTAAGGAAAGTTCTAATTTGAAGTGATTAGCAAAGTTCAAGGACTGAATTAGAAGGTTTAATAGTTAGAGAACCGAAATAAGAAACATCATTAAGTTGAAGAACAGAAAGCATGCTTGTCCCGTGAATCTTATTATTAACCACTATGATTATCTGTTAACAAATTGATTTGTCATTTGCCATCAGGCTTGCAAAATTTTTATTTTCTGCTTGAATTTGCTAAAGTGTGGTCAAACATAGACCATCAATAATTCAAGAAATGAATACGAAAATTCCAATGATTAACAACAAAATGAATGTAGGAATACCTACCATTAGTGCGTAGATCAATTATAATATCATTCAGCCCACCGGCCTCCACTAAATCATTGTGCACAAGAAGTGTTTCCTGAATGTAGAAAATGAATTACATTAGAAATGTCAAGATTGAAACCTCACACAATATGTGGAAACAATGAACAGATGAGAAACAAATAACAGTTGAATGAATAAATAAGGGCAAATCAATACCACTGCGTTACAGGCTGCAGGGTAATCTATCTTTGCATCTAAGACAATGCGCCTTGCCATTTCTAGATTGGCAGATTTGTCAACATATACATGGCAAATACCATCTGCTTAGCAGAAAATGCAGCATTAGTGAAAAAACAATACAACAAATCAGTAATTGTATAAATGATAAGGATCCAGCAATGACTTATCTCACCAGCATGACCCAGGACAGGAATTTTAGTTGATTCCTTAATTTGAGAAACAAGTTTGTTACTGCCTCTCGGGATCACTAAATCAATCACGTCATCAAGCTGGTACAGAAAAGAATATGTGGAATTCAATCTTTAGTTTTGGAGTAATAATTGTCCTCTTGAAGCAAAGAAATACGGGAAGTCAGCCATCAGTGGAAGGTTTACTTCACCTTAAGTAAATCAGGAATTTCATCCCTTGAAGTCACTAATCCAATTAATCTTCTCCCAACAGTATCTGGGATGGCTTCTGTGATAACCTAAGAACACAAAGTATAAGAATTTCACTCACATCTGCATCAAAATTTGGAGTTGCAAGAGATAAAATCTATGTTAATATTTCAAAAAAGAACTTTGTGAAGTAATGTATCTCACCTTATGCAGAATAGTATTAGACCTCACAGCCTCCTTTCCCCCTTTCAAGAGAAGTCCATTCCCACTACGAATTGCCAAAGAAGCAATCTGCTCAAGCCAGGTAAATATGATTTATATGAAGCTATAAGTGAAAACACAACACACATACAGTTCCCCTTAAAGTGAGCATCAATACACAATATGAATGCCCCAATTCCACTGTATGCTACCCTCACATGGAAGACCAATCAAGGTAGGTTATGAAACCATACAGCACAGTGCACAGAAAAAAAGTACTCTGTTTAAACTACCTGTACTAGAGCATCTGGTCGAGCCTCGAAAACTATCAGGAGAACGCCTAAAGGAGATGATGTCTTCTCCAAGAGGAGTCCATCAGCAAGCTGGATGGCATAGAAGTAATCATAAACAACAGAAGTCATCAATACACAATTTTGATATCATAAATTAACTTCACTAGAACATTAGGAAAACAAATTCCATCTCACATTATAGCAGCTGAGTGTTAGAATTAAAACCAAAACTGCAAGATACATGAAAAATGAAGGCAAAAATCAACAAATTATGCACAAACACAAGGGGAACTTCGAACACATTTTCCTCACCTCAGTCTTTTTAAGAACACGGCCAATGGGGTCTTCCATATTTGCAAGCACGCGAACTGAGTTTGCTAGACTTTTAATCTGCCAAAATTACAAAGAGAAGAAATCCAGCAGTTAATCAAAGAGAAATTTGAAGGAAAATATCAGATGGTGGGGAAAAGAGGAAGATGAGAAAGCCAAAAATCTCTTAATCAAACTAGAAAATATGATTTTGGATATAAAGAAGTTCAAGCAACCCAATATGCCTCTATAAAACAGAAAAAGTTCAAAACCAGAAATATTAGCATAGTCCAAAATATCTTGCCTTCCCAGACTTTAAAGCCAGCCGAGCTATCAAGGATGTTGCCATTCCAGCTGCCTCTGCAGCATCGAGATCAGCTTCATTTTCTGCCTTGATCAAATTTTCATTGGCCTCAACGGCATCAGCTATTCCCAGCAATATTTTCTTCCTATCTTCAGAGGATAATGCCTGGTGCAAAATACACTACTAAGATACTTTGCTGCTAAAATACAATGAAGGCAAGGGATATCTCAATTCCCAAGGGAATGAAATGCTCTATGGCACCAAATGCAGAAGGTCTTGCAAACCTGTTCCCATACTATAGTACCTGAAGCCTTCTGGAACTTTCCCTCGCTGCAACTGCCATCTCACGTGCCTCAAATTCTTTAACCGAGGCCCACAAATGAGCATTTTTGTGGAAGAGAGTGCCAACATCCTCTCCTTGCAGGACTTTAAGGATGTTTTCATGAACAAATCCGCTGGGAAAGGAGAAAAAAAGAGATTAAGAAGCAACGAATAAGAAGTACTATGATTTCTTAACAAATGCAGATCAAATATGGGACAAATAAAGTGAAGCAAGTTACAATGGAAAAGTTTTATCATGGATAATGTATGGAATGAATAAATACCTGGCTATAACAACAGGGACACCAGCATCAGCTGCATTAACAGCTGCTTTTACTTTAGCTGTCATTCCCCCTCTTCCCACTCTAGACTTATCTCCAAAAGTGATCTGAGTCTGATGAACTTCTTTGATGTAAGTTCGTATCAACTTTGAATGTGGACCACTAGGAGGCCCACTGTAAAGGCCCTCAACATCACTCAATAAAACAAGAAGATCAGCTTTTAGCTCCAAAGCCAGCAAGGCGGCTAAACTATCATTATCCCAAAATATACCAGAAGAATCCTGCAGAAGCATTCAAGCTGAATACTATATTTCCAAAGAGACACCATAATAGAAAAAAAATCAATAGAATCAAATACAGTTAATAATGGGAATGGCATGGATAACCCGTAATGATGTAGTCGTGTGCACAAAAAAGAAGAGAGTTAAGATAAACCCACAATTGAAAACATGAGTTACAGACCTCATATGGATCTTTCCTGGTACTCACTGCATCATTCTCATTGAATATTGGAATGACCCTCAGAGATAATAGTGATTTTACAGTCTCATTAAGTTGCCTTCTAAAATCTTTATCTCTAAAATCATGATCAGTCACAAGAAGCTGTGCTGATGTCACATCCAACTGGACCAACAAAGAGTTTCAGGTTATAAAAACATCATTCGTGGAATAAAAAGAGATAATAGTGGCCATGCCATTGAGCACCTGACTAAACAATGTATCATACAAAGCCATGAGACTGTTCTGACCAACAGCTGCACAAGCTTTCCCATCAAGATCAACTTGTGGTTTCAGAAGATCAGCAAAGCTACAAATTATACAAACCATATGTAACAACTTTTTACCATAATACTAAAAAGAAAAGGGAATATCTTTTCACATAGAACCTGAATTCATATAAACTTTTATCTAAGTTTATTTCTCCACAATAAGATCTACAGCAATTTAAACAAAAAAACAGCAGAAAAGAAAGAACCTGGTGTTGACTAATCTCCGGTACTTGAGCTTCTGGCGACCGATGCCAACAGCACCTGATGTCACTACAATAACTTCAAAACCTTGAGAGTTTAATTCTTTGATCTGCATTTGAAGTTGATAAAATTTAAGCTTCAAAGAAAACCATATAATGGAAGTGCATAAGCAAAACCAGATAGCGTTACTTGCTCACAAAGGGATCCTAGTCTCCCAAGCGCCAATCTTCCATCATTTCTAGTTACAACAGCAGTCCCAACCTGCCATAATAGAATAGTAAAATTTCAACAAACACTCACACCAATTACTACAATAACACTATCCCAATTTGGCATGTCCTAATCCAGTACTCAAAATCACACAAATACTTTTCAGAAACTTAAAATGGTATATCTCAAATCTGATCTTTTTCGCTCGTACGGTCATGGAAAAAGAAAAGGAAACAGGAAATCCTGAAAAAGTGCAAAACTTTGGCAGTTCCCAACGACATGTATGTAAATACTTCAAGGTAATAAAAGTAGGACCGCACATGCAATTTTCATTTTTCATTCTTCACGGAGAGAACTGGCATTATATCGTATTCAAGCAAGTACTCCAAATTTATGTCATTGCCTTGCATTATGACCAAAAGCAAAAAGAACTCATCTAGAAAAACTAAAGAAGAAGAAGTTGACACGCAATATCTATGGAAAAACCATAAGGTAAGAAGAAAGGAGAGACCTTGATGATAAGACGTTTCACGTCTTTGACAAAGGCGCGAGGAGATTCCAAGTGGTTCATGTTCAAAGTCAGCCACACTATAATGAGAATTTATGCAGGGACTGAACAAAGAAAAGAGAGAAAGATGAAGATACGGCGCAGCCTAATAGAAGATGCGAAGGAGATGAAGCTAGTTGAGCTGGTGTTGTCGTGTTGAGTTTGAGGTCAAGTGGTTTCAGTGTACTTTCACGCAAATCTAACGACAAAGCCCAACACAATGTGCCACGTCCAATTGTTTTTTCTTCTTTTTTAATTATAATAATGAGTACAAGTCGTGTTTGGATGTCGAGAAAATAGAAAATAAAATTACCCCTGGCGGCTACTTGAACACAGTCCTTTTTTCCTAATCTCGGTTTATTCAGTACCTACTGGAATTTCAAAAAAAAGAACATATATATTCAAAAAAGTGATAAGAGCTTCGATTTTGTGTCATTTAAGTTGGCTATATCTTACAACTTTCAACAGATAAAAAGAAAATAAAAAGGGTCAGCATATAGAAGAAAAAAACTCTACTCATCCTCACACAACTTCCAGTAACAATGTTCAGAATCAATGTCTACTATGTAGTTACAGCACAGAACGATTGATCCTATCAAACCAATCTAAACCAGAAGCCGAGTGGGTACTCAGCCGACAAAGTTACAATGAAATCACCCAACTAAGCTTTGATACTTCAATCATTGGCTATTTACACAAAATCGTCCAAGGACCAAAATTAGAACTTGAAAACATAAGTCTCTTTCCTCATTGTCTGATAACAGTGGAAAATAGTATTTTCCGCAACCACAGTCCTCTGTTCAAAACTTCTAATTTTAACTACGGCCAAACCAACTCCATACACAGCATCACGACAGAACACTGACTTGACATTCTTTCTCTGTATGCGTCATCTTTCTTTGTGAAATAAAATGACGATAGGATCTCTCAGCCAAATATTCGCCCAATAATGTTATGGGTCGCTGAGAAATGCCATGAAGGGCTCAAGGAAAGAACCATACTTTGATAAAGATAGCCAGAGCCATTTGCAAACAGAATGATGCAACCAGCACAACTGTAAGATCATTCCCCTCGAGATAAGACTTGAGGTTTGCGGCGACAAAAAAGGCCGAGTCAACTCCTGCACCAAGTATGACGATCCACCGGATAATCTCAAGTGGGATGATCAACAGAAACTGTAAACAATATAGGGCCAGCATCAGATGATAAGGTCCTTCAAGGAAGTTCAAAAATAAAAAAAGCAGAAGATCTATCGGACACTTACAGAGCACAGAACAAAGATGAAGAGAGAATATCCCCACATGCACCAAAACTGAATAAGGTTGGCATTTGATCCTAGGTATTGAAGCAAGAAGTAAAACGCCAACGGCACCACAACTGCATAACCATATACTGAAAATGCTGCCACATTAAGGTATCCAACGTCAAAGCTCCAGGAAACGCTGCTGTCTGTGTTTTTCTGTATGAGGTAAGTGGCACAATTTCCAAAAGAAGCAAGCACAAATACCAGTGTTGTCGAGATCCATACAAGCCCATATCTAGGATTTCAGAGTTTAACAAAAATAGCATATTAGGTAATTGGTGAATATTAAGCCCCTCTTGTGGACTTTGTATACTTGGTTAAACCAAATCAATGCCATGCATCTAGTTCCCCAAGGACAATTAAATTCTTAGGAAGCTGAATCACATCATTTCACATGGTTTGTTCCACCAATCAATATCTATTCATCTGGAAGGTAGACACAAGCATGGGAAGAATACATAAATGATACTTCAAGATAGTTATCGCAGTGCATTAGTATACTAAGGAAAGGGATATCTCAAACTAATATACACAACAATACAACAGATCCAATTTTCCCGCTTTGCGAGAGTCGGGTGAGAGACACCAATTATACACAGCCTTCCCTTTGTATTTTTTACAAAGAGGTTGTTTCCGTGACTCAAACATGTGACCTTTCAGTCACAAAGAAGTAACCTTACGAGTTACTCCAAGGCTCCCCCTCTATCTCAAACTAATATATTTTATCTAAATTGGTAGAAGCAAAGGAAATGAGAGACGGGAGAAACAAAAAAGTAATCCAAATGATTTGGAGGTGAGGGTGAACAGTGATTCCAAACTTACAAATCAGGGTTTGCATCAATCTTGTTGAAAAAATTTCCACCAATAGGGTAGAAAGAGCTCATCAATCTGTTTAGGACAACATCTGTATCTACATCGAAGTACTGTGTGTATGATGAGACACTAAAAACTCCGTGCCAGTGGTTTGATGGTTGTTGCTCAAATCCTTCTGCACGAATTGGAAGAGAGGTTGTTAGAGGTTAGTGACATCATTATATTAAATTCAGCAGCAAATACGTAAGCAACAACAACCAAAAGATCACTGCACTGCTGTTGACATCCAAACATGAGCAAGGATCACATAAGTTCACACTTCCAAGGCCCACTACTAAACAATCAAACGACCATCATCAGATGCTACATTAAATAAGCCTACAAGCATCATTTTTGTGTCTAGCATTGCATGACGCATAAAGAATACGGGCATAAGCCCACTACTAATAGATAATCGAACAACTATCATCAGATGCCATCGCCGAATCAAGATGCCACATTAAATTAAGCTTACAAGCATCATTTTTGCGCCTAGTGTTGCATAAAGCATAAAGAACACGGGCATGAGCATTGATACCAGGTGGAATAGAAAGAGATTGGTACCCACGGCTGCTGCTTCCACCAACAGAGCTTGGAGGAGGGAGTGTTTGTATGATTGCTTGGGGTGCTACATTTTCCACATAACATTGCACACAAATCTGTAAGTACACTTTCAACTCTAACACAAAATAAATGAAAAACCCTAAAGTAAAAGACTTGAAAGTTCAAACCTTGATAATTCTTGGGATTTTCTCCTTCAGTGACGACAACAGCCTATTAAATGAACCATAAAAAGTCAGTCAATTAAATCAAGAAGAAACCTCATTTACTTCCATTGAATCGGACATGTATGATCAAATTAAGTCCAGAAAAAAAAAACAGAAGATAAATCACTAAATTAACAGCAGAATTAACTCCTCCAAATTACCAAATCTACTAATGAATCATTCCACTTCCACACAAAAAAACTCCCATAACTGGAAAAAGCAATAAAAGTAAAGCAAAAACCCAAGAACACTAAAGAATGCTTACAGGTACGGAACCGAGCAAGCGGCTAGTAGGGAGGTTAGTGAAAGATTCGTCCATGGTGGAGAGAAAGAGATGAACAGAAGAGTAATTGAAATCAATATAGAGAGATCAAACTGAATCGCGATTAGGGAAATTCTCGAGAATTGGAAAAGAGTGGGGGGAACTGGAAGGGACGCAAAGTCGACGGGTACCGGTTAAAGTAAAAGCGCGGTAGTTTGAAGACCACGCGCCAATAGAGATCTGACCCAGAGCAGAGACAGATCATTACTTTACACGCAATGCATGCTATGTTCGTCATCGATACGGTACGGTTAGGGGTGAGCTAAGAATTAGCAGTTTAGCACATTAAATATTAATAAATGATTTTTTAAGAAAAAAATAAAATTAATATTAATTAAAATAAACAAATTATTAAATATACGCTTACAATTTTTAATTAATTTAAACTCAACCAAATCAAAATTAATACACAAGTTACATTTGAAACTTGAAAATTAAAAAACTTAAAACCTAATTTAACCTACCAAATTTGCCCAATATAACACGTTTTATTTAGATTGGGCTTCAATATTTAAAAGATGTAAACAAATTTATACCTTAAGAAAATTAATAATTTAAAAAGTAACAAACTTGTTTATTATCAACATTTTCCAACTGGTAAAAAAAGAGTTTTAAGGCTTAAAAAATTTAACCGATATTAAATCGTCATAGAATCGATTAAAGATTGAATAAAATAAAAAAAGTTTAAAAATTGATTAAAAATATCCTTACCAACCAAAAAACTTAAAGTTTAATTAAAAATGAGATTATTAAATAAAAATTAATTAATTTAAAAAATAACCGATTAATTAAAAAAGTGATCAATTTTTAACAACAAAAATTATTAAACTAAATCAAACTAAAAAATTAACTGACCGAACCGATTTAGTTTTTAAAACGTTGTTTATTACATAATTCGTTTAGAAAATGGCTCTTTAAATTTTCATGATTTTACGAGATAAAATAAAAATTATGTAATAACATGAATTACGAAAGAAAATATACAAAATCGCTTCATATTTTAAATTCAGATGTTCAAACTTTTCATTTACATTGTACAAAGGGGATAGTCATCAGATTACTGAGATTTTATGCGTATTTTTTAGTGTTCTATCACGAATCATAGTTCACTATAGTTACGCCAGACAGCGCGAAACTCTTCACGGAAGGTGTTCAGTCGTGCTTTGAGGTTTGGTGCTCTGAGGCTGGCATGAAGAACAGTAACTGCAGGTAGACACAAACACATAAACAGAACTGTCAATTTCGTACGATGATGTTTCCAACTTTATAGGAAGAGATGGATATAGTGAGATTTACCAACAAGGCCAATAACAAGCGCCCAGACAACATATAATAGAGTGCCAGAGGCAAACCAGAGAACAAAACTGGCTGCAAAAGTACAGTACAAATAAGCAATCAGATATCGGGTCGAACGGATCTTACCAGTCATCCACCAGATTGATTGAAAGGAAAAGAGTTTGAGAGATTTACAGCGTACCAGCTGAGAACAAGAAGACAAACATTGCGCGAGGTTGCCCACAGATGTACGTTGATCTTTTGGTTGAAGGACGGCCACGAATAACAGGCCTGTAGACCAACAATTTCATAAAATTACGGTTCATGTTCGTATCAGAAGGAAAAACAAGCATGTTAGGGACTTAGTAACTCACATGTGCGGAGGCCTCATCTTCGCAGCAAAATGAGGAGAGAACCTCCTCACTGTTCTTGTTACCTTCTCATTGAAAGTAACTGCAAAACTGCCACAGTAGTAACCATTACTAAAATCACTAAAGAAATAGAATCACAAATATTCAAAACTATCAAGTGCGAAATAAATAAATAAAAAGCAAAATCAGTAGCCTTTATCATCTAAAAATTAAATGTAGACGTTCTTAATATGTCGATAGTCCCCAACCAAAACATATTCTATTCCCAGCTCCAAACCAGATAATTGCTTCTAAAGTTGGGCAGTAGCTTATGGGAGACACTTATTCATAATCCAGGAATCATTAGTGTAGTACATGTGAGTTGTGACTCCAAAATGCAAAAATACATTCTTGCTCATAGATTCCTGGTTGAGTTTCTCTTCACCATTAACTACTCCTTTCCATGTCTGGCCCTCAACAATCGCTGCAATGCTATCTCACTAGGGCAAGTCCAACAAGCAATCAGAGTAACTGAATGAAAGAAAAAGGTCTTGACACCATCACATCCTAAGAGATAGATAGAACGCAAACTGTTAAACATCCCTAACATTATTTTTATACAAAGCCTCCTGAAATGCTCCAAATACAGATTCAAAATATAGTTAATAGTCTTATCCTTTTACTGTTTCATAAGAAGCAACCGCAGTAGCAATGGAATCAATTTTCCATGCCATAACCCAAAGTGCCCATGAGTAACAAATTCAGAGAACTAGCGAAAAGCGCTCCAACTGCTTGATAAACAGCTTTTTTATGTTTTGCAATCTCAAAGTATCGCATCTTTACAACCTTTCCTCATGAACCCAAAATGAAAATATACAACCTTGCTCAGCAGGAGTAATTAACATAGGTAATAGTTGAAGATTGGTAGTACTTCAAGTGAATTCAGGAAACAAATGAAATTGGTAACATGGGATTCACATATGTTACCTACCTGTCGTTAAAAAAACCAATGCTTAAAGCTGATAAAGCAGCAGCAACGATAGCCAGTGGCCTTGTTATACATGCAACCCCTGAATCAAAACAATCAATTAGCCGCAAATTCCAGCACCCAGAACTACAAATATTTTGGAAAAGAAAAAACGGCTTTCACGAATTACCAAGAATGATAATCATCAAAATGAAGTAGTTCGTCCTATAGCTGCCAAAAAATGGAAACAAGTTCAACTTGCAAGTATAAACAATTCAATTAAAACAAGCAACATATTATCTTTATGAAAACAAAAGGAGGGAACTTGATCCCAAATAATATAAAAGACACAACAGAATCAAAAAAATTATTAATAAAATGAAGTTAGCGAAATAAAATTAGAAAAAGAAATGTTTTTTTGGACTAATTAAAAACAATTTATCCCCCAAACAAAATTAAAGTCTTTTTCCCCAAATATTTTTCAGTAAACCAAAAAGAATACAACGCGACGAATCAGTTAAGACTCATAATCCATGAAAACTAGAGAAATTCGAGCGAGAGAGAGAGAGAGAGATAGATTACTAGTAAAGATTGCACTTGAGACGGCTAGTCCATTTAGAAGATGCACGAGGGACAGTGAATTTGGAGAAGAATTCGTTGAGAGGACGAGGCGGTGTTGACCACTCGACTTCTCGCAAAGCTCCGATCAGATCTTCCGCAGTTACGTTTCCCCAATCCATCTGAACTTCACTACTTTGATTAATCAAAAATCGGGAGGTGAAATAGAAAAAGAAATCGGCGGGAAGACGGTGGATACGTGAGTCGCCGGCAGAAGTTTCTCCTCTTACAGATTTCGTTGCCTTCTTTGTTTAAGGATTTTGTTTTATAATTTTATTACATAATAAAGTATTTATTAAGAAAATAAAAAGAAAGAAGAAAATTATTTAATTACCAAAATGTCTGAGCCCGGGTTCGAACCGGGGACCTCTAGTGTGTGAGACTAGCGTGATAACCAACTACACCACCCAGACAGTGCTGATGGTCGAGCACTGTCAGAATTTCTTATCTTTTCTTTGCACCAAACCACAAAAGATTACTCTATTTCCATTTAGGAAAAAAAAAAGTTTAATCCGATTTACAATTAATAGACTAAATTAGATTTTAATAAGTTTGAGATTGATTTCAAACTTTTGAATTAATGAACTTTTATCTTAGTTCATTAGTTTATTATATAACATGAAGTATTATCTTTCGATATCATTGTACAATGATAAAAAAAAATTCCAAAATACAATAAAAGAACTTATATGATAATTACACAAAACAATGAAAAAAATAGCTTTTAAAATATAAAAATTGAAATACAAAAAGAGATTCATAGGTGAAGGAAAGTGTAAAGCCAAGAGTATAGCCAACCTGACCGGTTGATTACATTTGAATAGCAAACTAAAAACTGATATTTGTACTCTGGAGTTGAGTAACCGAGTCAAAAGGCTTCATATCATTGGTTAAAAAAGAAAAATTATGTGCAGATGCAAGAGGGGAAGGCAACAGCTCATGCCACATCTCTGCTTTTGTCCTCTTCCCAAAGGCCCTTTTCCTCTTTCTGTCTACACAACATCATGGGAAAGTAAAACCAGGAGCCACAACAAAGAAAAGCATCAGTACCAACAAAGTGATCCAAATCCTTCAACAATCAGCAACAATTATCAAAGTGTTACAACGTCGATGAAGCTTAAAGCAATTGGCGGAGCTCCTGATTTTCTTTTCGGAGAGATTTGATTTATAACTAAATGGATTTGCTAAACTTTTTAAGACGAAAGTAGTTAACAAGTTCCATCGTAATAACTAACTCCATCATCCTTCGACACTTTACTATAAATAAATGAAATA
>JANIMX020000399.1:50247-60569 GCA_024582655.2 Erythroxylum kunthianum | reverse complement strand
GTAGTCAGTTCCGTTTCCTTACTCTTTCAGCGTATCCCGAAAAATTTCTCACCTGAAGCCCTAAATTACGTCAGGAGACGAAAGTGTCAATCATAACGATATCCAACGAAAAGGTAACTTCGAACTTCCTTTTCCTTTCTTGTTTTTCATGAGTCTCCTCTGCCATTTTTACCATGTAATTTCGTCAAAGCACTTTTTCGTTTTCCCTTTTCGGTTTGGAAACTGTTTTATTAGACTATAAAAACGTTTATTTACGTATCGTTGATTTTGAATTTGTATTTTTCTTGGGGTTGAAGGGAAGAAGATGAGGTTGCTAACCCACAACATGCTGTCGTCAAACATAAAGGGGGTGTCCAATGGCTTCCCTCTGCGTATAGAGGTAGAGAAAGTGATCGAAAAACAAGTGGAGCTCAACCCGGACTTTCTGAAGAATATGTTTTCAAAGGTGGATTGGAAAGCCCTCTTCGAAGCAGCTCGAACTATGGGGTATGCGGAACTCCCGGAAGAGGCTGATTTGTTAATGCTCGACTCCAATGAGTTCCTAAGCAAATTTCACCAGGCGCTGTTGGAACTTCATCTCGAGGAAGGAGCTTTGGTTTGTCCTGAGACTGGTCGCAAGTTTCCTGTTAATAAAGGCATTCCCAATATGCTTCTTCACGAAGACGAGGTTTAGCCTACATCCTTGTCGTTCTTGAGGTGCAGTACATTTTTGTTGCTTAATTGTAGAAACTTGATGTATTAGGCTACGGAATTTGGTTTGAAGAATTTTTAAGATTGTTCCTCGTGCCTTTAGATTGAATTCGTGGATCAGTTTTTGTAGTGATGCATCTTCTAAAGGCTGTGGTGTGGAATATCACAATGTTGCTTTACCTTGTTCTGCATTTGCCGTGATTTTACTAATTCGTAAGCTAAAATCATGCTCTGCGACATCTTTTATCAATTGTAACATCGTTGTAAATTTTAGTATTGGGAAAAAGGAGCAAAACAGAGAATTACATTTGAACCATCTTACTTAGGAAATCTCCTGAAGAAGGAATACTAATTAGTTTACCTGTATCATTTCCTTCCTACTACGATCCTGAAGAACTAACTAAATTTATATGGTACAAACAATTTCTCTCCAATTACCAGCAGGAAGGTGAGTCGAAAGAATTGGGCTTCTGTGACACAACAATTAACTAGTGTCTATGATGCTTTCATTCCTGAGGTTTCATCAGGAGGGGGGGGATGAAACTATCTTTCTTTCTTTCGCGGGGTTACATCGGGAGGAGGAGGGACACCAAAAACCCAGTCCAAAACGTTGAGATATTTGGATCTGAACACTTCCCTCTCCTGAGCATAGCAATGCATAATTATAGCTGTTGAGAAACTGAAAACCGCCACATCTGCTCTCTTAAATTTCTTGGGTTGCGGTAAATATCCGCTCTCAGCCATGCACGTAAAAAAACTCTCAATTGCCCGAGCAAGGCAATACAATGAAATCTCAATCCGCCTGCTCTTCTTCTCTATAGCCAAGGCTAGGCCGGTTGGAAACTGCAAATATCAAGGAGTATTTGTTTCATAAACAACAGAAAGCTATATTTCATCTAGTTAAATAAATGTTTCAAAGAAGATACCGTTCCCATTGCCACCAAAGGAATACTGCACCTATTAACAAGTCTGAAGAGCAGACATGTCCACATCCTGCCAAGCATTTAAAAGCGTCTTCAGTGAGGAGGGTCCTTGTTCTTGATAAGCATTTATATTAGTGATAAGAAACAGGAACGTTAATACATATTAACGTGACAAGGATTTCCTCGTGTCAAGCACACAGAATAAGATGGAGGTCGGAACTAACCAAGCAGAAGAGCAACATACAGATAGAAACAAACTTGATCTTGCAGTACCAAGAAGCCCTTTTGCCAATATCGAGTAAGGCCTACAAAGAATATAGAGGCAAGGAGCATCAATTTGGGGGTAAATATTGAGAGGCTATTTCGGAAACTTCATTGAAGGACCAACAAATTAATTTGTGATCGATGAACTTTACACAATCCCAAATGCATACCACCAAACATGTCATACTTTGGGAATGTCAAACGGGGGAATTTACGTAGTTATGAACGAGGATAGTACCTTTTCAAAAGGCCCTGACGATGAACTATCAATGCAGGGATCAAATATACAGGCAGATATACTGGCAATGCTCTTTTATATGCTTCAACAAAAAAGGATAATACATGTGTACTGCATGGCTGTTTCCCATGTATGATCTGCACAAAAAATGAAAAGTTTGAAAAATTTGTTGAAATCACAGAATATTATATCAATGCAATATCTAGACAAGCAAAGAAGCTATGGATAAGCCCTGAAACATATTGCCAAATATAAGATAAATTAAGACATACGTATATTTACAACTCCGAGGATCACAATGATAGATAAATCCTTGCAATCTTCATGAAATGGAAAGAACCGAAAAAAAAAAGGTCATCTTGAACCATTGGGTTTGACCAATTCTGACACTTTTGAGAGCAAAACTAAGATGAGTTCGAAAGAAAGGCTCACAAAGGTTATAATTATATCAAACATTTATCAATAGCAAGCACGTAAAAGTTATAATTACATTTATTTTTACAAGGAATAGTAGATTTAGACTACCAGGAAAATAAATTAAAGTTATCACAATAATCTCATCATTGTTCAACCAATACGAAGTTTTGGAATGGCTTAAGCAATTTTCTAGAACATATTCAGAAATTTTGGGAAAAGTTTAAGAATGTATTTTAAGGATGATACATTTTAACCACATGATATCTCTCTCATGGTGTGCTTTCTCTCAATTGTTCTTCCGCTTGCGTGAACCATTTCCATCCAGGGGAAGAATACAAAACTTGATTATAATCTTGGAAACAAGAAGGAAAAGACCTTTGCATAAAGTAGTTTCTAAATAAAAGTCGAGGTGATTTTTCTTTCCAATATCCATACACAAGTTGTTGACAGAAAAATCACATTCCAGAAACTAAGGATGATGTGTGGAACTTGGAGAAATTTCACATTCAGCCTCATGAAAAGCTTATCCACACATGTGTAGAAGCAGAATGTCTATAACTTTTCATTAGAATGATCAGAAAAAAATCAACCTTACCATCTTTCCTGTACACAAGTAACTTGCATATTCATTTATGCACGCATACATTACCAAAAAAAGGCTTAGCAAAGTTTGCGCCATATTAACATAGGGTATCCACGATGGAAGATGAAAAGGAAAGAATATACATAAAGAACCATATATGTACTAGATATGTGATCAATATCTAAAGGAAGTTTTGAAGGGAAAAGAAATTATACCGGGCAGGGGATTTTCATTTCTGGATTGAGTTTAATATCAACACCTGTGGATTTGTAGTATTTCTCTATCGCCTTCAAACTTGTAAATGGCAAGCCACTTGCAAGCTCTTTCACACCTCGAAGAATGGAAAAATCCTTTCCACCATGTTTATTCAGAAAGGACTTGTATGATGGCGGCAAGCTCTCTGGTCTCAATATGTAAGCGGACCTGAGAAGAGCATGCTTTTAATTAAACTCTGTCTACATAAAAATTAAACCATCATGTGAAATTTAACAAATATATCAGCCAGGGCCAAAGTCATTAGTTCCTTAATTTAAAACACAAAACAAGACATTCTAGTATATATCAATCTAATGGCGTGTTCATTTACAAAAAAATTGGACTGTTTTTAAGAAAAATTTTAATAAAAACAAAAAATAGAAGTTTGTGTTTATATTGGACTATTTTATAAAATTTTCAACATAAAACTGTTTTCCTAATTTTTAAAATTTAAAAGTAATTTAGAAAACAAATCCAGGTTATTTTCAAAATTTTATTTTGTTAAAAAATATTAGTTTTCTAAACTTAAAATACATTTTCCAAAAACAATAATAACCATGTTTTTCAAAAATAATAAATGAAAATATTTTTTAATTTTTAAAAATAAAAAATAATTTTTTCATAATAATAAATTAACACGTTTTCCAAATTTTCAATAAAAATTGAATTATTAAAACAGAAAGCAATTTATTTTTTTTAAAGTAAACACGCCATAAGCCTCTTAAAAATTGCTTCGCCAATTATAGTCAGATACTAGCAAATTGTTATGAATTCACGGAGGTCAGCATTTCAATCACCAAGCATCATAAAATTAAAATCGTTCAGCTTCAGTCAAATCACTCATGCAGTCATGCGTATAACCTAAATAGTAGAAACCCAAACCCTACCATCAGCAGTAGCTATTAGTGCATCAAAACAGACAGTTATCCAACTGCTCAAGATAATGAGAATACTATTATCAACTACATCCTAAAACAAGCTGATGAAACAAACGTCAACCCCCACCCCACCCCCAAGACTTGCCTTGAGACAGAATGAAATACTCACAAGATTTGAGAACAGGAGAGACACATGAGAAATATGTCCCCATGCTTCCAAGTAAGAGGTTTGCAAATGTTACCAAACCTTCTGCTTTTAATTCCACATCTAGATGCTAAAACAGTAGCTCGCATAAGTATATATATGGCCAAGGTTGTATGTTGACTGTTAGGGCCTGTAAGAATCATAGACGGCCCGGCAATCAACCCTGCCAATAAAGCTCTCCATCTTGCAGTCCTGAAACCACAATCATAACAGGCTAAACTCAAGATTATTTTTACACTATACATCATAAGAACAATACTAAAAGTAATGGGAACTTTCATGATATAACAAGATGGGAATTTCGCTAAATTACCTACGGTGGCCTCCGAAGGAAGCTATAATTTCGTCGACAGAAACAAATGTGCCAGCGAAAGTCCCAAGGAAGAGCCCGTATCTTAGAGTCTCTTTCACGGCTAAAGCGATAGCTTCACTATTCGTAAAGACTTGAACTTTCCTAATCGCAGCCACCAAAATCAATTCAACCCAACTTTAACCAATCAAAAGCATATAAAGCGACCAATACATGAAGATCAAAACAAGACTCACCGCGATGAGGATGATCTGGTGCGACGCAGCCTAGCGAGAATTGAAAACAGCGCGAGGCCACCTTTAAGACCAGCACCAATTGAGAACCCTTTCACCGACGCAGTAATAATTCTCCGAAGCTTATCGGAGTCGCTCAACGGAAGCGAATGAAGATCAACTCCTAAAAGAGAACAATGATAAGAAGCCGACGGAGACGATGATGAATCGGAGTTGGAGCAATGCGTAACGCTGAGGGATCTGTTATCGTGGCCACCACTCACGCCGGAAACGCACGACCCACCATTGGGTGCGGAGGCGGCTCCAACGACAGGTGGAGGCATGATTGCTAAAAGGATTAGTGCGGCGCGGAAGCCAAGTGTAGGGAGAAAAGGTGAATGAGAGGTGGCGTTGAGATGAAAACTTCGGTGGGAATGGTGTTTGAAAGACTCTAGGATTTTTGCTTCGCAGTTATCGAAGAGCCAGTGGATTAGGAACACGTGTGGGGTTGTTTTTGTTTTCAATCCACAATAATTTGAAAGAATAAGAAGGACGATGAGGGTATTTTGGTCATTTATGAATGTTTCCAAATTTTGATGGTGAGTGTCCAGTTTGGAAAAACAGGCAATAGATTTGGAAAACTGTAATCTAAATGGCACCTGCGAGTCCTAGTCCTATCCTACCTATATTCTATATTCTAACAGGCAGGCATAACAGTTTTCTTTGTCTCGTCTTTTGATTGCTTGTGTCTTTTGATTAGAGTTAAGACTTGACTATCAAGCAGAACCTGAAATTAAGAGTATTGTTAGAAAAGGGATGTGATTGGACATTTATTTTCAAAATAATCATCTCCAACCATGTGATATAACTCTACATTGGTGTGCTTATCTTTTCATGTTATTAATATAATCCATAATTGTTTTTTTATGATACTGTTTAAATACGAGGGGATATTAAAAATCAATACAGATAATGATCCAATTGATTTGTATATAAAAGAAGATTGAATTAAAAATTAATTATTGCTACGATATTTAACATTTTATCTATTAAACATTTCTTTTTCATATATATTGTCAATAGAAATCTAATATATATATATATAAAAGATTGGATCCACGTATCTTCCCTATTTGAAATGGGGTATCTCCATCAAAATAGCACAAACTTTTAAAAGGAGTAATGGGTTTTTACATATTCAAAGCATTACAAATATAATGACAACCATCACATTACGTTACTGATTTAGCTAATTAAATAAGTTCCATTTCAATTCAACTTCATTCTCAATGGCATATATAAACCATCTTCTTTAACGAGGGAGAGGGAGAGGGAGGTGTCACAAACCTACTTATCGTGGACTCAATTTGTCTTAAGCCCCATATGTTTAGGCCCATTTGTTTAGGGTCATTCTCTAGATTGTTCTAGAATAGGTGATTCAGCATTGTGAGTCAGCGCTGAGGTGACCCAAAACACGCTGAGATATCCCGGTTAGTGGTGAGGTGGCCCGGATACGCTGAGGTGTCCCGGCTTATTCTTGGCTTATAAATAGGCCAAGGCCAAACTCATTTGTAAGATATACAAACTCTTTCAATATACGAAGCTTTGGCAATTTGAGAGTGTCTCTCTCTAGTTTCTCTCTCTAAGGATTTCGTAGAATTTTGTACGAGTAAGGCTGACTTAAGTTCAAGTACTTGAGTGCCGCACGAAAAACTTTGTTGAATGAAGTGTGAGGTCGTGACACTTGGGACTGCACTGCACTGAAGAAGACTAGTCAAAAACTATATGTACTACAAGTTTGATGCTTCACTGAAAAGGATAACACGTAAAAAGGGTTTTTAGCCTTTCTCAGGAAGGCGCTGTTTTGAAGCATTGGGAAGGGTGACCTTTCGTTTGTGCAGGATAGCTAGAGATTGGTAGTTCAGCTGAGAGATGTGGAGTACATGTAAAAAGGGCGTCTTTTACACGGAAACAAAGAATATCCTGTTAAAGATAAGAAGAATATAACCGAATAAGACAGGAGACTTAAAAAATAAACCAACTTTTCTATGCTTTTCCTGTCTATTTTCTCTTTGAAAAAGTAATTTAAATTCAATTTTTAGTTATTTTACTTAACATATAACTAGCTTAAGTCAAACTACTGTTACCAATTCGGCTACTTGAACTTTATAGTAAGTTAGGGACATCTGATCTAGCTAACCGTACGAGGTACTTATTATTTACTCATAAATCATAACCAGATTCGTTTCAGCCTTTCAGGAGGTTGCCACAGTCATTTCACTCGCCTGAACAGGACCCTGACATTGGTATATTCATCGTTAAGAGGGACAACTACAAGTCAAACCAGTTTCTTTTGTATGTTTGGTAGGATCTGTCATTCATAACTTTGGTTCCCCTAGCTCATCTCCCTGTGCCTACTTATTTGTAATCTTAAAATCCCAAATTTCCAGTTACTGTGAAGCCATTAATTCTCCCAACTTCCTAACACATGTAAAACTCGCAAATCTTCCTGCTGTTTCCCTCCAATTCCTTTCTTTCTCGGTGCTGTTCAATATTGTCTTCATCTGAACTTCTTATAGCAAACAACTGTATGGATAAACGTCGCCGGAAACAAGCAAAAACGTCCAACTGTTCATCTGAAGGTGAGTTGCTTTCACTCTACTTCCATGTTTTGCTCTGTTCTTAACCTCTTTCCTTCTCCTTCTGCTAAATCTTTTGTGGGTTTTGCTTCTTTACCTTTTCAATTTCTGCTATGCATGGTTTATTTAATGGATTCTTTGATTTCATCTTTTTTGCTCGACTAAAGCTCTCTTTCTTCTTGTCTTCTGTACACAGAGGTTAGCAGTATTGAATGGGAGTTCATTAACATGACAGAACAAGAGGAAGATCTCATTTACAGAATGCATAAGCTCGTTGGAGACAGGTAAAGGAAATATAATCAGAATCTTATGCACTTCCCTTCCTTTCCCATGCTAATGAAAACTGTTGTTGCAGACAGAAATATGGTTTAGTTTCTTTTTCTTTTACTGTCAAGAATCACTCCACTTTTCCTAGGAAAAACCTAATATAGTAATGCTACAAATCGATACAATAGAGAACTGGCCAAATCCACATTACTCTCACAACTCATTATCTTTTATTCAATCTGTTTTAAACTTGGTAGTAACTTTTTTCCAGAGCTGCTACAAAATATTCCTTAAGAGCCACTGAATATGGTAAAGATCATATGATAAAAGTTGATGGAAATAACGAAATATGCTTTCTTATTCTTCAGGGATTTACTCTGATTGATTATGACATAACTGAAATGTTCTCCGTCACGTGTACTAATCAGATGGATGTGCAGTCCCAAGTCAACCATGTTCATCGTTAATATTACAATAATACATTATGGCCCTTTTCCATAACCTGTAAGGTTTTTTTTATTTAGCTGCAAAAAGTTTGATTTGTAACTCAAACAATTGCACTATACTTTTGTTAAATAGAGACCTCATGTGATGTCATAGCATGTTAGCCAAGTTTTCTTGTTTAGAGATGATGAGGAAACTAAACTTACAGGTGGGCTCTGATAGCGGGAAGAATTGCAGGTCGTAAAGCTGAAGAAATAGAGAGGTTTTGGCTAATGAGACACGGCGAAGTGTTTGCTAGTCGCAGAAAAGAGCTCAAGAAATCCAGTTCCTGATATCCAGGAGTTTCTTTTAGCTTGTCAGGAAGATTTAATTAATTTGATAATATTAATATTACTCTTCTTTTATTTTTTCAACTTTGTGAAACTTTCGTATGCAAGAATTTGTGAGGCCCCATTGTTTATCCAGAGATATAACTGTTTAAATGTTTTCGAAAATGAACAGAGTTTTGGATTGGATTTCATAGAAGAAAGTATTTATTGCCTTCAAATTTTGAGTTAAAGATGAAGTTCTTAGGAAAGAAAATATAATTTGTCCAAAAAGAATTGGGTAAAAAAAAGTACTTACAGTAAGACTTTTAGTTGAAAGAAAATGTAATTTGTCCAATAAGAATTGGGTTAAAAAAATATTTGTTAATAATGAGCAAAACTTGTTCTTGTTAATTAAGATGATTGATTTAAGAATTTGTGACTTAGTTCATTAAATTTTTTTAAGATTCATAAAAATTAAAGTATAATTTAATTGAACAATTTAATTAAGATTACATGATAGTTCTCTAGTTAGAATTAAGTATTTTTTTTGTTATTAAAAAATACTTAATTCTAAATTTAAAATCATAAATATAACATTCTTTTTTGTTGTAATTTATGTTTTAAGTTACTATTTATATTTTGGTATAAATTAAAAAAAATTGCTTTCTTTTTTTATTGAAAAGTTGACTCATATAATTAAAGGACAAACCTAATGCACAAGGCTCTCTACATTATAAAGGTTGAGTGATGATTATCGTAATTTTTTTCTTGTATTTTAAGAAGAGATTATTTTATTGATTCGAAGATGATAAAATTCGGTCATAAATAAGTTACCTTACTTAAATGACTCGTACAAAGTAGGTTATTTAAAATTAAGACACGAGTAGATATGTACTGCAAGAAGTTACCGGGATATGTACGGTCACATATTGCCTTTATGAATAATTGACCGTTTCAGACCTTTGGTTGTGGATATTACTAAATTAGTAATTTGGTGGCATTTACTTAGCATTATAATAAGTTAAAAACAACTGACACTAACAACAGATGGACTCCACTATTTTCTACCGAGGCATAGCAAGACGGTTTAAATTCAACCGGTCCTATTCAAAGTTTAATTTAATTGAATTGAGGTTTGGGTTGGTATAAAGTTGTTAACACCAAGATATAATTTATCTGATAGTCGATTACGATAATTAGTTTATTCGATTATTTATTTAAAACTGACTGCTGAATCAAGATTAATTGGAATATGAAGAGTTGATAACTAGTAGTTAGCCAAGGAAATTGAGTTGATACAGATTTAGCCGATGTAGAATTAACCGATGTAGAATCAGTTGAATATGGCTACTAAGTCAAAATGTGGTAACAACTTTCCTTATATTAACACCTGATTTTAAGGATAAAATAGCCGTTAGATATCGATTAGTGATCGGAAGCCAGTCAAGTATTTTAGAGTAATAGTCGATTGAAAAGAGACATTGTCTAGTGATATATGGTCTGGTAGCCGATTGAAAAGAGATATTGACTAATGATATGCGGATAAGATAAGATCCCGAATTTGAAAGATATGCGGATATGATAAGATTTTGGGATAATCCGTTCATATTTAAAGCCTTAAAGATTAGATAAGATAGATGTTGAGTTATCCTGAAACTCTTCAAGAGTTTGAAATTTTGTAGATAACTG
>JANIMX020000398.1:66294-77085 GCA_024582655.2 Erythroxylum kunthianum | reverse complement strand
CAACTAAACCCGAAGACAAATCAGATGAAGAATGAGAATTTGAGCATGAGCAGGTATGTGGCTTCATCCGACAATTCGTTGAAGATAACGTGTACAATCACATTTGCAATGAGACTCATGCACGAACGTTGTGGTATAAGTTAGAAGAGCTGTATGCTTCAAAAATCGGCAACACCAAATTATTTTATTTAAAAAAATTGATGCACGTGAAATATCAAGAAGGTACTTCTGTAGCAGATCACTTGAACGAGTTGCAAGGGATCGTGGAACAGTTGTCGGGAATGGGCATAAAGTTTGAAAATGAGGTACTTGCTCTTATGTTACTCGCCTCCTTACCAGAGTCGTGGGAGACTTTGAAGATTTCTATTACCAACTCAGCACCTAACGGTGTTGTGAGTATGGAATATGTCAAAAGTGGTATTCTGAATGAAGAGATGAGAAGAAGATCACAAGGTTCATCCTTTTCATCACAATCAAAAGTTTTGGTTGCAGAATCCAAAGGGAGGAATCAATCTAGGGGCCCAAAGCTTAGAGAAAATAGTAGAGGAAAGTCAAACAAATATGCAAATATTGAATGCCATTACTGGAAAAGGAAGGGACATATCAAAAGGTTCTGCCGAAAGTTCAAGCAAGATAAGAACAAAGGCAGAGAAGTAAAGAAAGACGACAGTAGTGATGATGAACAAACAAATGCCATAGATGAATTCAATGTCATGTATGATGAAGATATTGTCAATCTTACATCCCATGAGACCAATTGGGTGATTGACAATGCAGCTACCATTCATGCCACACCACGAAGGAAATTCTTCTCATCTTATACAGAAGGAGATTTATGTGTTGTTAAAATGGGAAATGACAACTTTCTAAAGGTTGTTGGCAAAGGAGATGTTTGCGTGGAAACAGAGAATGGCACAAGATTGGTGCTAAAACATGTCAGGCATATTCCAAAAATTCACCTGAATTTAATTTCTGTAGGTAAACTTGATGATGCAGGTTTCTATAACACCTTTATGAATGGCCAGTAGAAGCTTACAAAAGGTGCCTTGGTGGTGGCTAGAGGAAGAAAGTACTCAACATTGTATGTTATGCATACAATGTTGAGTACTTTCTTCCTATACAAAGCTCTCCAGCGACACTGTGAATGCCGTGGAAAAAGAAAATGTAGTTGAGTTGTGGCATAGGAGACTCATCCACATGAGTGAGAAAAACATGACATGTTTGGCTAAGAAGAAAGTGTTGTCTGGAATGGATCAAGTGCATTTAGAGAAATGTGCTGATTGTTTGGCAGGAAAGCAAAATAGTGTTGCTTTCAAGAGTTCCCCTCCTTCCAGAATGAAGAATGTCTTGGATCTGGTTCACTCAGATTTGTACGGACCAATGCCAAAGTCACTTGGTGGTACTAAGTATATTGTGACTTTCATTGATCATTCAAGGAAGACATGGGCGTATACTTTGAAGACAAAAGATTAGGTGTTAGATGTCTTCAAACAATTTCATGCCTCAGTTGAGAGACAGACTGGGAAGAAGCTGAAATGCATCCGAACAGACAATGATGGAGAGTATACTGGACCATTTGATGCATATTGTAAAAAGCATGGTATTCGACATCAGATGACGCCACCTAAAACACCGCAGTTAAACGATTTAGCGGAGAGGATGAATAGAACTTTGATCGAGAGAGTCAGATGTTTACTCTCACATGCAAAGTTGCCCAAAACATTTTGGGGTGAAGCCCTGCTTACAACTGTACACGTGTTGAATCTTTCACCGTGTGTTCCTCTACAGTATGACACACCAGGGAAAGTATGGTTAGGAAAGGATGTCTCCTATAACTATCTGCTGGTGTTTGGCTGCAAAGCCTTTGTGCATATCCCTAAGGATGAGAGATCCAAGCTTGATGCTAAGACACGATAGTGTATATTTATTGGCTATAGTCAAGATCAATTTGGCTATAGATTTTATGATCCAGTCCAGAAAAATCTTGTGAGAAGTAGTGATGCTGTATTTTTTGAAGATCAGACCATTAAAGATATGGAGAAGGATGTTCCTAATACCAATGTTGACTCAACAGACTTGAAATTAGCTCCTCCGACAACGGTGCCGAGACAAGTTGGAGATGATGATCAACCTGAAGATGCTCCCATAAAAGTTGAATTTGATGATGATGAAGGTAATGCTCATCATCAACCACCATCACCGATGCCTTCCCCAATTCTATTAAGGAGGAGTAGTAGAATAAGACAACTTTATACTAGGTATCCTGATGATGAGTATGTGA
This sequence comes from Erythroxylum kunthianum, assembly GCA_024582655.2. Taxonomy (NCBI): domain Eukaryota; kingdom Viridiplantae; phylum Streptophyta; class Magnoliopsida; order Malpighiales; family Erythroxylaceae; genus Erythroxylum; species Erythroxylum kunthianum. The sequence continues at coordinate 74,804 of JANIMX020000398.1, read as the reverse complement.
CACTCATTGACGGGGGAGAACCTGATAGCTTTGCAGAAGCTATGAATGACAAGCATAAGAAGAGATGGATTGAAGCTATGCAAGTTGAGATGAAGTCCTTGATGAGAGTAAGACGTTTGACATGGTAAAGTTACCAAAAGGCAAGAGAGCTTTGAAGAATAAATGGGTGTTCAGAGTCAAACATGAAGAACACAGTCCCCATCCGAGATTCAAAACTAGACTGGTTGTTAAAGGGTTCAACCAAAGAAAAGGTATTAATTTTGATGAGATATTTTCACCAGTTGTGAAAATGACATCCATTCGTACAGTATTGGGTTTAACAACAAGCCTTGACTTGGAGGTTGAACAAATGGATGTAAAAGCTGCCTTCCTTCATGGTGATTTGGAGGAAAAGTTATACATGGAGCAGCTAGAGGGTTTCAAGCTCAAAGGAAAAGAGAATCATGTTTGCAGACTAAAGAAAAGTCTTTACGACTTGAAACAAGCACTGAGACAATGGTACAAGAAGTTTAAGTCAGTTATGGGGGAGCAAGGATACAAGAAGACTACTTTAGACCATTGTGTTTTTGTGCAAAAATTACCTGGTGATGATTTTATTATTCTTTTGCTCTATGTGGATGATATGCGGATAGTTGGTCGGAATGTTTCCAGAATCAACTGTTTGAAAATACAGTTGAGCAAGTATTTTTCCATGAAGGACTTGGGGCCAGCAAAACAGATTATTGGCATGAAGATTGTCAGAGACAGAGACGCTAAGAAATTATGGTTGTCACAAGAGAAGTACATTGAGAAAGTACTTCAAAGGTTTAATATGGACAAAGCTAAAGCGATTAGTTGTCCTCTTGCTAATCACTTTAGACTAAGTTCTAAACAGAGCCCCTCTTCAGATAAGGAGAAGGAAGAGATGGATCAAGTTCCATATGCTTCAGCAGTTGGAAGTTTGATGTATGCTATGGTGTGCACACGACCAGATATCGCTCACGCAGTTGGAGTTGTGAGTAAATTCCTTTCAAATCCTAGAAAGGAGCATTGGGCTGCAGTAAAATAGATTTTCAGGTATCTTAAGGGTACTTCCAAACTTTGCTTATGTTTTGGAGATACCAGACCCATATTGGTTGGATACACAGATGCAGATATGGCTAGCGATGTGGACTCGAGAAAGTTTACTTCAGGTTACCTGATTATCTTTGCAGGGGGGGCTGTGTCATGGCAATCTAAGTTACAAAAATGTGTAGCATTATCCACCACTGAAGTAAAGTTTATTGCAACAACGAAAGCGTGCAAGGAAATGTTGTGGATGAAGAAGTTCTTGGAAGAACTTAGTTTGCAGCAAGACAAATATAGTTATTTTGTGATAGCCAGAGTGCTATTCACCTTGGGAAGAATTCCTCTTTTCATTCCAGATCCAAGCATATTGATCTAAGATATCATTGGATCAGGGATGTGTTAGAGAAGAAGCTACTACAGCTTGAGAAGATCCACACTGATGAAAATGGATCAGACAGGTTAACAAATATTCTATCAGGGGAGAAGTTTAAGTTCTGTCAAACTTGTTAGGCACCGCAATTCACCAACTCTTCACCAACCAAAGAAATAAATGTGTGGTGAAGGTTTCATGTCCTTTGCCTATAAATAGCCAGAGGATGAGAAAATGTAAGACACGTCATTTTGCCAGAGAGAAAAGCTCTCTGAAGAGAGAAAAGCTCTCTGAAAAGAGAAACATAGGGAAGAGTTTTATTGTAACTTTAGGAAATAATTCCTAAAGGGTGAGTGACAAAAATAGTGAGAAAATATTTGGGGATGTTTTTGGGAAACACTTTGAGTGTCACTATTTAGTTGGATTTCAGTTGTAGCCTCTAGATTTAATCTGGAGAAGACTCTCTCTCTCTGTACCTACTATTTTATAGTGGAAGTTATCTGGATTTGGTCCCGTGGACGTAGCCTATAACAAAAGGTGAACCACGTTAAATTGTTGGTGTTCTTTTCTATTGTTTTATTCCGCTGCACCCAACAATTCTAGAATAAATCACCTCCAAGATAGGACCACCATGACACCCAATTAGGTGGAGCTCATCCATGATAAAAAGACTAACCTGCTGCACATACTTCCTTGGCTTCAAGGAACGGGACAGGCCATCTCATCTCTCTGGTGTGCTAATGATTATTTGACCTTTTCAAGAAGCTTCGAGATTGTCTCAGTTAATCCATCAACATGCGACCCAAGCCCTCTCCAAACTTTCTGTCCCAATCACGATACTGGTCCTTGGAAATTGCTTCAAGAGGTGCAGTATACGCAGCAAACACAACACTACCAGGCCCTTTTTGATGATTCCTCGTTATAGCAAACTCAGCACATATGGTCTTCCCACTCTGATAGACTCTTAGGGAGTAATTCTGTCAGTTTATTCAGTAGCTAGCACAATCTCCAGCAAACACCAAGAACACTGCAAAAATACAGTCCAGAGCACAGCTCCTTCTGTAGTACAATGACTCAGCCAAAAACAACAAAGGTTCTATCTGCCTCCCTTCCTCCCACAGCACCCTACTAATCATAGCACTCCTCTAACTAACTCTCCACGTCAGCATATGTTCCCTTCCCATTTCCTAATACATTTTTACCCCTCCTAGAATACACCCTCCACGCTTTGGGTCTACGATCCGGACCCAACAGATCTGGGTTCCTATCACACTCCCTGTTGGTGCACAAACCAAAGACATTGTCATCCTTATTGAAGAGAACAGTGATGACTGAGTCTGGATCTGATTGAAATCTTGATAAAATGCTTCATATGAAGGATTCCTCAATGCAGTCATGGGCAGAAGTTGCACATCCAATAACTCTGTTGGAGGAGGATATTTCTGGCAAGATTAGGTGCCTGAAAGAGACAACAAAACAGTCTATGGTACATCTATATGACACAATGTGAATGAAGCATTGAGACGATAATGGTTCCTATATTGTAATAGTAAAATTCAAGGTGTGGTCCTCACGGATGCACTGTTTCTTCAGAATAAAGTACTAATGATGAATACTAGCCATCATTATCTCCCACAATGACCCAAAATGGTTCTGCATATCCATGAACCTTTTCTTCCCACTGAAAGTCACGTCAATACAATGCACGTAATTGGCTGTAGGTGTGCAGCAAGGTTAAGCTTTGGGAATTGATGGATGAACGTGTGCAGCATTCTGGCCATCTTTGGAAAACGAATGAGCTCATTAATCTCCTGAGAGGTCATATTTACCTCTCTCAGGCCAAATTTTTCTTCCCCAACTTCATCAGAATCTTGTTTGGGATCCCACTGAATTGTTGAAGAGGAGTCTGACCTCTCCACATCCTCCTGTTGACCATTTTGCATAAGTTCAAAGCCTTCTCAGATAACTGAGACATCCTCTTTTCAAGACAATCTCAAACAAAGCTCGCACAAGACAACCAGCACTCTGATCATCATGCAAAGGGAAACAAAAAATTAATAATAATCTAGCATTTAATTCAAATTTGAGAATGGAAAAGCAAGATGAGGAAGAAGAGAGAACAAAACAAAAGCAAACCTGAGTTATGTACACCATGTCAGATGTCAAGGAAAGCTCTTCAAGTTTCAGCTCTAAAATATATGCATCTAGCAAAACATTTATCTTTGCACTAGGCTGCTTCAAGTTTTCCGTGATGGGAATCAACACCTTCTCCAAAAGCTTTGCCAGTTCCATCTTTTCATCTTGCCTCACCGAGGGAGAAAAGACGATAAAACTCAATGTTACCCATTGTTGGTTTTCAAATGCTCACTATAAGTGGAAATTGTTCAATGAGTGATATAATATGAGCTAGCAATCTGACCAACATTTGTGAGCTGAAAATATCTACTTTTCCTGTCATATATAACCTCATTGTTGTTGTCCTAGATAGTTTCATCAGGAATAATCTGCAAAAAGACCATTAGAACAAAATTAATGTTACTTGGAATAGAAAAGTTTAAGCAACAGGAAGAAGGGACCACAGAATGTTAAATTCAGTAATCACTAAGAAACTCAGAACTAAATCAATCCTCTTTCCACCCTAGTGTCGAAGATGCTTTTGTGGACAAGTTTATTCAAAATGCAAGAAAGGTGGTGGCTAATGCAGCTGATGTGGCAAAAGACTGTTGATAGGGCAGCTGAGGTCTAGACTTGATTCTATTTTATTTTATTTAACATTTTCAGAATATTAAGTTCCTATTTTAGTTGTGTTTTCTGTTTTAGAATACCTAATTAAGAATCCTAATTAGGCTTACTGTTTGTTACTCAAGCCTATTTAAGAGACTCTGCTTAATAGAAAGAATCAGGGTAAAACAATCAAGCAACATTTTACCAACAAAATTACTATGAGGCTGAAACTCTCTCCAGGACGAGTCAATGACTCAATGACAGTATAGGTTCATCCAAAATAGGGAAGAACACAGCTAAGGGAAAGGAAGTAGACCTTCCCATGTCTCAACCTGTGAGGCTGTGACTAGATCCTACACTAGGTTTCCTAACACCTAGAAAGAAAGAAAGGGGGTTCCTTCTTTTTGTTTTTGAGAGAAGCTATGTTCTTTCTATCTCAATGATGTTTTTCAGAAGTTGGGATAAGGAGTCAACTCGACAACACCTATGAATCAGAAGAGTGAGAAGTATATGAGGTTGAAAAGAAAGTCATCATAGTCAAAAGGCAGAAGACCAGACAGGTTGAGAAGAATTGTGAAAATAATTTTCCATATTTAATGTGAATATATGAACAGAGATGGGATTTCAACTATGAATTGTGAAATAGGTATTTGTCGACAATTTTTCAAATTATCTAGTTTATTCCCCATTTCATCACTTAATTCCTCTTTCCACATGCATATTACTATGAGAGATTATATGGCATAAACGCACATCAAAACAAAACAATTTAAGGCACCACAAAATATAAAAAAGGGAAAGAGGAAACAGGTAATTGAAACTGCTATCATGAATCTAAACAAGTAAACTGCATAAGAGTGAATAATCAAAAGCTCAAGGCATTCTTAAGCCATATTGGAATGTTTTGTGCTTACCAAATCACCCTCCTCTCCTCCAGTGTAATATCACTAGTAAGAACATCTGGTGCTAGGCCATACATTGTAGGATTCCGTAACATACAAACATACATACAAGTAGCTAGGTATAGCCAAGCCAATTGCAGGTTTCTAGCATTTTAACCTGTTCCAAGAGCCCTTTTTGAACATCATCCCGTGAAAACAATGCCACATTGGTAGTCAGAACTAGAGTGGAGCTGGCTCTGTACTCGTACTATTTGAAGTGGGCATGAGCCTCCGCACCACCAACACAACCACCACCGACATTCCAATTTATCGGATTTTAGAATCAAAGTTCGAGAACCCTAGTTTAGAGGATAATATGAAAAAATAATAATGGAAATGCCTCTAAATTTTATTACTATTAAGCCCTAGAATTTTCATCACTAAAACCTGACTAGAAACGAAAACGATGGGTCAGAAATGAACGAAGAAAAAAACGAAAGATAAACCCTAAATTTAACTAAGGAAAGAATAATGATTCAACTGAAGAGCAAAAACATGTCCATTCCATTCATCGGGAAGAAAAAAAAGAAGGTAAGTAGTCAGTATACAAGAGTTGTTGCAACAAATTTCTAAGTGCATAGACATAAGGTTGTTTCTTACATACAAGCAATGGATGATTGTACTTCCAACAAACAAGACGCTGTTCCTCAATAGAAGGCGGTGCCAATTCCTTCCAGGCTCTCCGCTTGCTTTCCATCATCCAAACCAAGCTGTTTACCAAAGAGAAGAAAAACAGAAGAACAAGGAAGGGGAGGCTGGCGGGCTACAAGTAATCGTTTTCGGGTTGAAGCCTTTGTTTCTAAATAAGTAATAACTACAGTTTTGGGCTTTAAGCCTAAATTGCTAAGAGAACACCAACAAATCATATTCAGTCACGTAGACAAAATTTTCAACTCACCATCACCACCACACCTTTCTTCTGCTATTATTAAAGTAGAAAATAAAAATTGATGAGAGGTGGAGGAGAGGAGACACCAAAGCATAAAGCTTGAAGCAAGAAAGCAGAATCTGGACATGGGTCTGAAACTAGAGCCATGCTCTTATTCTTTGTCGTCTTCTTCCTCGTCCTTCTTAGCTCAGCATTCTAACCTCGTCTTGTCCCCGTATCCTCGTTCCCACCTCCCACTCCTCAGGACAAAGACTCATTCACCTTGCAAAGCTTCTTGGCAAGAGGTATTATTCACATCTCATTTCTAACTCCTGCTCTGCGTTTCCGTTCAAGCTTTTTACGAACTTTGTCTTTTTTTTTTCATAGTTTCTTTGATCACTTCTTATCTCTGCATGTAGCTTGTTGGAGTTGTGGTGTTTTCAGCAATTCCGTTCACAGCAGTCAAGGCTATAGCCAACAGCCCGCTTGGCGACTCCCTTCAGAGAAGATTAAAGGAGAGGAAAAAAGCTGCAGTCTTAGAATCTTCCAAGTTTCAGGCTTTAGCCCAGAAGGCCCGACAAGAAAGGTAATTTGTGGAGTAAGACAAACTGCTTCCGGTTTCTCCTTTCATCGTTCCCTCTAAAAGATTATATCTCTTTACCTTGGAACAAGTTATGATTCAAACAAAGCTGATGATAGGTTTTATGTATCTTATTTGCGGAAATTAGTATGTGCATGGCAGAGTGAGGAAAATCTTCCTTGTATTGTACAGTTTTTATTCTGTTGATAAATAGTATATTTCATTGGTCCAACTGTAATGGCAATGCTGCTATTAGCTGCAATTTAGTTCACAAATTATACTTGAAGTAGTTTAACTATGATGAGGAAATTGCGTCAGCTATCCAAAACCTGGAATTCGGTGAAAATTTTGCATTATAATAAGCATCTTCAGCTATGCAGCTTGTGGTATGGAGAAGAGCGCCCTCGTTGGCTTGGTCCCATACCTTACGAATACCCTGGTTATCTTACTGGAGAACTACCTGGAGATTACGGCTTTGATGTTGCCGGCCTAAGCAAGGACCCTGTGGCACTTGAGAGATACTTCAAGTATGTTATCTTTTACATTCTTTTCTGAAAAGTTCAATTGATTTTTGTAGTATTATAACTGCACTTAGGCAACCAATGAGAGGCTTTCTGCTTATTTCTTACATTTAACTGATATGTATATTATGGCAGTTTTGAAATACTCCATGCTCGTTGGGCTATGCTTGCTGCCCTTGGTGCTCTGGTTCCAGAAGTGCTAGACCTTGTGGGTGCCTTTCATTTCGTTGAACCTGTCTGGTGGCGAGTAGGATACTCGAAACTCAAGGTTAGTATATCTTGATTATGCATGTTGGCTTTTGCATGTCTTGCTATGGTTATAAAATTGTTGGAACTGCGTGCTACCATACCAGGGAGAGACACTGGATTACCTAGGCATTCCAGGGCTTCACTTAGCTGGAAGTCAAGCGGTGATCGTCATCGCTTTCTGCCAAGCACTCCTGATGGTAGGTACTATTATAGTATTATGTATGAATGATTGATGGAAATTTATAGTAATTGAAATGATAATGGATGGTGTAAAAACTAAAAACAGGTTGGTCCAGAATATGCGAGATACTGCGGGATAGAGGCGTTGGAGCCTTTGGGAATTTACTTGCCCGGCGACATCAATTATCCGGGAGGTGCACTTTTCGATCCATTGAACCTGTCTAATGATGCAGTTGTGTTTGAGGAGCTGAAGGTGAAAGAGATCAAAAATGGTCGGTTAGCTATGGTTGCATGGTTGGGGTTTTATGCGCAAGCAGGTTTTACGGGTAAAGGTCCTATCCAGAACCTTGTGGATCACGTTTCAGATCCATTTCACAACAATCTATTGAATTTGGTACATTAATAAATTCCATTTGGATAGACAACCAAACGTAACTCCTTCCTATCCTATCCTATAGAAGAAGAAAATCTAAGATTCAAGGGACAGTGCTTGCTGCTATAGAAGAATACCCGGGTCATCTTGATTTACATAAAACTGTTTCATTGAAAGTAAAACTAATTTATTTTGGTAGAAAATTTAAAAAAACGTGTTTATTTATTATTACTAAAAAAATAAATATTTTTTAAAATTAAAAAAATGTGTGTATTCGTTATTTTTAAATACTGAAAACAGAAAATAATATGAATTTGTTTTTAAAATTTATTTTAAAATTTGAAAATTAAAGAAAACACTTTTTACTTAAAATTTTTATAAAAAAGTTCAATACAAATATAATTTTTTATTTTTTTAGAACAAAATTTCTTAAAAATATTTCCAATTTTTTTATAATGCACATGGTGTGGAAATTAAGACTGACAAATGCAAACGTGTTTGGTTGAGCTGATAGTTAATAGTTAATTATAAAAAATTAACTTTAGTAACTTATTAAATCATGAACTGTTTGGGGCTTAAATAGTTATCGGTAACTGTATGATGTCCTTTACCAAATAACTGTCAGTTGAAACAAGAGTTGTTTGAGACTATCAACTC
>JANIMX020000398.1:27361-42064 GCA_024582655.2 Erythroxylum kunthianum | reverse complement strand
ACAACATAGTCGATTTCCTCTACACTGAACAGTTCACTGGTTTCCTACCACTTAGCCCATGAGTTAACTGTACTTTGATGGATGCTTGAAAAACTATGCTTTAATTTCCCCCTTGTTCGAAGTTTAATTTATGGCTTGCAAGCAGATTCGTAACATGGAGCACATGATACAACACGAGACTCTACCTTTGAAGGATGAAAAGAAATTTATTCGTGAAATCAAGCAATTGAAGCAGCTACGCGAGCAGATTGCATCTAATATGGGTACCAGGGACGAAGTTGAGCAGGCTATCAATCAGAAAGATCAAACTGAGGAGCGGTTGAAGGTAACATTTTACTAGTTGTCTGCACTGCTTTAGCTTCTCTTGCCCGTGGTTCTGGTTGTTTTCTTGCGTTTGTTATTTGGGTGCTGTTTTGGATATCGAACTATTAAAATACAGCTATCTCTTATATTCTCACATGCTACTGATGTTGGTGGATGATGATTCCAATTTCACCCTTCATTATAACTGATAGTACACAACTGTTTTTCTTGTGTGTTTTTCATTTCAGTTTTCGATTGCTAGCTTTTGAGATTTGATTAAAATACAGCTATCTCTTATATTTCATGGTGATTCCATTTTCATCCTCAGCAGATAATACACTAGTGTTTTCGTTATATGTTTATTTCAGTTTTAGGTAGTTTACTTTTGAGATCTGATTATTCTTTTCCTTTCTCTAGACTTTGAGAAAAGAAGTAGATTCGCTTAGAGAGAACCTTTTCAAAGCTGAAGCAGATACCAGAGCCGCTAATAAGAAAGATGTAGACGAACATAATCAGCTAACAGAATTGCATGCTCAGTTTAGAGCTGCAGATGTCAAAAGGCAAGAGGCATATGCACAATTGAGGAGTCTGAAGAAACAGTTATATGAGAAGGTACTGAGTCATGTTGTCAACTTGTCATGCAATGTTAAGTTTTTTCCATTGACTGTATCACAAACTTCTGACAGCAAAGGCATGTTATTATGGGAACACAAAAGGATTCCGTCAGAACCTGTTAAATATTGAACGTTCTGGTTTTAGTTTTTTACTTTGAGATTTGTTCTGGAGAAAGGTCGAATTATTGCATGTAAAAAATGTTTAATTAACGAATATTTTCGTGGAACTGGCAGAATAATTTTTTTTGGAAATACAAGGATGATGCAACGGCAGCTAATGACTTGGCATTCAAGGGACGGAAAGAGGAACTACAACGACACTGTATAAACCAGGTAAGGGGAAAATGCAGTTCTTGAAGACCTTGAATTTGGCAAATTACCTTTGGTTTTGCACTAACAGAGCTTTGATTTAGGTGGAGACGTTTATGGAACTCTGGAACAAGAATGACGAGTTTCGCAAGGAGTATGAAAGGTGCAATTTGAGGAGCACGGTTAGGAGATTCCAGACATTGGATGGTCGTTCACTTGGCCCTGATGAGGAACCACCTGTAATTCCTAAAAACCATACTGAAAGAGTGTCTCGAGACAATAACGTGACGTCGACTTCCACAGTTCAAGAAGAAAAACCAGTTCAAGCTGTGGAGACGGAAGAAACGGATCACAAGTCAATGACAGAATTTAGGGGCCAAAAGAATCAAACAGCCAAAAGTAAAAACCTTGTTAAATCAGCTTTTACGGGGAATGCATTGGCAACTGTTCCTGGAAGGAATGAAAATGAAGAGGCGGGAAAAGCGGAGGACCCTAAGAAATTAAAGGAGGAAGAAGAGCTGGATAGGAAGGAAGATGAACTCAGAAAAGCCGAGGAAGAAGCCAGGCTGCATGAGCAAAGGAGATTGGAGCAGATAGCCAAGCATAAAGCGGCAATGGAAAGGAATGAAAGAAAAGCTGAAAGGAACCAAGCCAGGGCTATGGCAAAAGCGCAGAAGGAAGCTGCAGAAAGAGAAAGAGTGAGGTCCACCAAGATGATTCTGATTTAACATATAGTAAAGTAATCATCACTCTTTTCATATATGTTTTACAGAAAAGGGAGAAGAGGGCAAGGAAGAAGGCAAGTAATAAGCAGACAGCAGTTGGACTAGCAGAGGATCCAATTCTAAATGGTAGGAATGAGGGAGAATCTGCTCCAACGACAGAAACTCAAACTCCAGTTGAGGTGAAGGAGTTTGAAACAAGCGAGAAGTGTGTGACTGTAAGAAAGAGGGCATCTGACGTAAAGCGGACGAAAGCGAAATGTATGCCTCTGCCACTCCGCAATCGAAGCAAGAGGAGGATGCAGACATGGATGTGGGCCCTCCTGATATCGCTGGTTGCCTTGGGCTTGTTATTGATGGGGAACAGTACCTTTTCTGTTGATTTTGGGCTACTAAGATTCGGTTTCTAAATTAATCTGCTTCATAAATAATAGTTAAAATATCTATTTTTGTGAATCAAATCAACACAAGACAGGACAGGGGTGCGTAGCGTGTAGTAATTAATGTACATAGTGTGGACTACATACATACTTTGGCAAAAAGGGTTGCGTTGCGGCTGGTGTATGAGCATTGCATTGCATTGTATGAGATACCCAACACATTAATTGTGGGAGAGAGAGAAAGAGACAAGACATGAAGACAGTGAAGTCACGGAATCCGACCAAATGCATCGAATTCGTACTAGGAAGGGAATAGGAAATAGTAAATACAGCTGGTTCCCACGCCCCCTAACAGAACAGACACACTTAGTTCGGACGATGAAAACCACCTCCCCACCTAACTTTCTCCTCTAGTGATGATTTTTACCAATTTGCTTCCCCTACTTCTACTCCCAGAATTTGGCAATGTGATGTGATATTCATATCCATTTACACTTGTAAACATCTTTTACTGCTTCGTCTCCAACTTGAAAATTGTACGGACTGGAATCTGGGCACTAAAGTCTTCATATTCATACTCATTATTAATTGACAACCTATAACTTTCTATGAGCAGAGAACAGTACACGATGCGACATGTAGTATTTACTATTTATAACGTTGGAGTTGACTTGAAGAGACAAAACAATCGGCATTGTTTCTGTTGTAAAATATTTCCCTTCATCTTTAACAAAAAAGAATTCCAATCAAAAACCAAGTTTGGGACCAGGACCGGGACCAGGACCGGGACCAGGAGGGAAAGAGCCTTGGATGCTTCGTTGGTCAAAATTCTAAATTCAATTTACGGTTCATGCCAAAATTGTCAAACAATCCCAACAATCTCTCATGTTCAGTCAGTTCTGGCAAAATATACCCAACCGGGAAAACAAGAGATAGGAGGAGGAGAAGTTTGTCTGTTCTTTTGTGCTCAACTGCTTCTTCTGACATGTGAGTCACTGTGAATTGTGAGTATGTATTTTCATTTTATTCCTGGGTTGTTTGAGATTTGGAGTAGTTAACACACAGAAGAAGAAGAAAAAGAAAATTAGTTAGAGATCTGAGATTGAAGGTTGACTAGTGAAGACAAAGACTTATTGTCACAGTCCACTGCCACCAAGTTTTTGGTTGCTTAGATTTCTCAGACACCACCTCCTCCTCTTTCTTCTATTTTACTTTTTTCTTTTCTCCTGGAGCCTGGGGGAAAATTTTCTTCCAACACTTTTCCTTGTCTTTTCAGTTCCTTATTAGCTTCAAAAATTATGCAGTAATTTTGGTGGTGGAAGAATTTAGTAGAAAGCAAAATGGAACAAGTAGGGGCGCAAGTCGCTGCTCCCCTGTACATGTCCAATCGGTTTTGCGAAAGCGGTTCCATGGTCAGAAAGCGTGATTTTGCTTGTCAGATTTCTGATACAAGTTCTCAGTACCAACAACACCACCACCGAGGTCTCAACAACTGGAATCCTAAGGACTGGAGTTGGGATAGCGTGAAGTTCGCGGCCAAACCCTTGGATCCTGACGTTGTGCTCTTGGGAACTACTCCTCCTTCTCAACAGCACCACAACACCAAACATGACGTTCACATCAATCATCATTTTACCTCTAAACACGACGAAGACGAGGAAGCGCTTCAACTGAATCTGGGTGGAGTTTTGAATACTGTGGAAGAACCAGCTTCTAGACCCAACAAAAGGCTCCGTTCTGGATCTCCAGTCACCAATTCCTATCCAATGTGTCAGGTAGATGATTGCAAGGAAGATCTCTCCACTGCAAAGGACTATCATCGCCGCCATAAAGTTTGCGAGTTGCATAGCAAGTCCTCCAAAGCCCTTGTAGGAAAGCAGATGCAGAGATTTTGTCAGCAGTGCAGCAGGTTTGTCTTGTTGTTACTCCAGTAGCCAACCTTCAAATCCAACTTTTATAAAAATTTCTACTCATTATTTTCTGTAAAATTTCAAATTTATTTACATTTTCACATCAAAAACTTTAACTTTGGCCACCATTACGTTCTTTCCGAGACTTTAATATTGCTACTTTCTTGTCAACTCATGTCAAATTACGCCACCTTCACCTTCTTTTTGTAGATTCCATCCTCTGTCGGAGTTTGACGAGGGTAAGAGAAGTTGTAGGCGAAGGCTTGCTGGGCACAACCGGCGAAGAAGGAAAACTCAGCCAGATGATACTTCCTCACATTTGGTACTCCCTGGAAAGCAGGGCACTCGAGGAAATGGAAACTTTGATCTTGTCAAGTTGTTGACTGCTATCACTCGCTCTCAAGGTGACAGAATTATCTGTCTTGAACTCCCCTTTGACTGTCCTGACATTGTGGCGACACTTATATATCATTCAATATCTTGTAGGAAAAAATGAGGGCAAGAATGTCAACTACCCAACAGGTCCAGATAGAGATCAACTCATTCAAATACTTAGTAAAATAAATTCATTACCTTTTCCAATGGATCTTGCTGAAAAGCTGTCTAATATTGGGAGTTTAAGTAGGAAAATCATTGACCAATCTTTGTCGGAGTGCCAAAACAGATTGCATGGGTCCGTGTCTTCTTCATCACCTATGGACTTGCTTAATGTTCTTTCAACTACTTTGCCGGCACCTGCACCTAATTCCGTTGCAATTCTGCCAGAAAGAAGCAGCCAGAGCAGTGACAGTGAAAAATCTAAGGTGACTAGCTCTGATCAGCTGACTGATCCCCGTCAGCAAAAGAGACCTCCTCTAGGATTCCCTTCTGTAGTAGGTGAGAGAACTAGCGGTTGTTATCGGTCTCCTGCTGAAGATTCTGACTTCCGTATCCCAGAAGTTCGCCCCACTTTACCATTACAGCTATTTGGCTCCTCACCTGAGAATGATAGCCCGGCAAAACAGGCATCTTCTGTGAAGTACTTCTCTTCTGATAGCAGTAACCCCATCGAAGAAAGATCTCCATCAGCATCTCCTCCTTTTGTGCAGAGGCTATTCCCACTCCACAGCAATGCAGGAACTATTAAGTCAGAAAAGACGTCAATGCATGGAAAGGTCAGCACAGACATTAAAGGTACCGAGCCTCAAGGTTCTTCTCTGCCTCTTGAACTCTTTAGAGGTCCCAGAAGAGGCAACGGTAATGATGCATTTCAAAGTTTTCCTCATCGAGGTGGGTATGCCTCTTCCTCTGGGTCTGATCATTCACCTCCTAGTCAGAGTTCTGAGGCTCAGGTAATTTTTCTTTATTACCTGGGTCTACGTTGCTTTGATTCTATTTCCGTTTTCATCACATGCATTTGCTAGTTTCTTTATCACCTACTCTTATAATAATTTTGGCTGCATGGTTCGTCACAGGATCGAACAGGTAGAATAATGTTTAAATTATTTGACAAAGATCCAAGTCATTTTCCTGGGACATTACGCATGCAGGTGAGTTTTGGGGATGTTTTGAGATGCTTTGATCTTGGGGGTTTATGGGTCTGTACAGCGCTATTGTAGGCAATTCTTTGTAATGCTTCCTTTTGGCGAAACATGGTAATTGTTTTCCACCTGTTTGCAGATTTACAATTGGCTTTCCAGTAGTCCATCAGAAATGGAGAGCTATATTAGGCCAGGCTGTGTGTTTCTTTCAATTTATGTGGCAATGTCATCTTCTACCTGGGAGCAAGTGAGTGCAATAGTTTTATGATAATGAACTTTGGGCAATCATTGTGCTAGCTACTCTAAAGATGGTATTTGGTTATGCAGCTTGATAGGTATCTGCTTCAGCAAGTTGATTCTTTGGTTCAGAATTCAAATTCTGATTTATGGAGGACTGGAAGGTTTATAATGCAAATAGGAAGGCAATTGGCTTCACATAAAGATGGTATGTAGATGAGGACTGGGCATGAATCATTATATATCGTAGTTTCTTTATGTCAATGGCAGAAACGTTTTACTACTTTGAAGATAAAATTCTGTAAAAAATATCATGTCACTAATTGCTTCGATTTCTGCATTGTATGTATTCTTAAATCAGGGAGGATTCAGTTATGCAAAGCATGGAGTAGTTGGAGTTCTCCGGAGTTGATTTCCATTTCCCCATTGGCAGTTGTTAGTGGGCAAGAGACTTCTCTTCTGTTGAGGGGAAAAAATCTTACTAATCCTGGAACCAAGTGAGTAAAATATGCACCTCTTTGTTCCCTTTTTTTATTTTATTTTATGTTCTCTCTCTTTGGGATGGCAATTGACCATCTCTCCATGTTTTCTCTATTGTTTACTAAAACTTCGATCAGTTTTTTTTGCGCTGATATTGGAGGATACACATCTCTGAAAGTTACAGTATCAACTTACTCAGAAAGGATATATGATGAGATCAGTGTGGGTGATTTTAAAATTCATGGATCATCTCCTAATGCTTTAGGTCGCTGTTTTGTTGAGGTAAGACATTAAGTGCCTAATATGGTATTGAATATGAAATACTCAACTAAAAACTTCATTTGAATGACATTGCGGATACTCTTGAACAGGTGGAGAATGGGTTCAAAGGCACCAGCTTTCCTGTAATTATAGCAGATGACGCCATCTGCAAAGAATTAAGACTCCTGGAACCTGAGCTTGATGAAGAGGTTAAAGCATGTAATGATATTCCAGAAGAACATGCCTATGACCTTGGTCCACCTAATTCGAGGGATCAAATTCTCCATTTCCTGAATGAAATCGGGTGGCTTTTCCAAAGAAAAAGATCTTTTGTGTCTGAGATTCCTAATTACTCACTAGACCGTTTCAAATTTTTGCTTGTTTTTTCCGTCGCAAGGGATTTTTGTGTTTTGATCAAAGTAATTCTGGACATGCTAGTGGAAAGGAATACAGATGGGAGTGGGCTTTCCAGGGAATCATTAGAGACACTTTCTGATACACAGCTTTTGAACCGGGCAATAAAAAGGAGGTGTAGGAAAATGGTGGAGTTGCTTATCAACTATTCAGTTAAGAGTAATGACATTTTCTCTAGGCAGTACATTTTCACACCAAATCTTGTTGGACCCGGTGGTATTACACCATTGCACTTGGCTGCTTGTGCATCAGGCTCGGAGGAGATGATTGATGCTTTGACAAATGACCCACATGAGGTAATATTACATACCTTCAACCTGTATGTACTCTTTCCGTGGTATTTAGTTTCAGCAGTAAGCATATCCTAGCATGGATTTTATTGTTATTCACGTACCATGTGCCCCATTCTGCAGATTGGATTGACTTGTTGGAAAACTCAGTTGGATGCAAATGGCCATTCTCCACATGATTATGCTGTTATGACGCAGAACCACTTTTATAACAAACTGGTCGTCCAAAAGCTTGCTGACAGAAGAGGGCGACAAATTTCAGTGACAATTACAAATGAGCCAGAGCAAATACACAATATAGCTTCTCAGTCTCAGCAAGGATGGAGATCCTGTGAGAAGTGTGCCACGGTGACGGCAAAATACTGTAGGAAGATTCAGGGATCACAGGGCTTACTTCAGCGTCCGTACATTCATTCAATGCTTGCAATTGCTGCTGTCTGCGTATGCGTTTGCCTATTCTTCCGAGGTGCGCCAAATATTGGCTTAGTTGCTTGTTTCAAGTGGGAGAATTTGGATTACGGAACCATGTAGAGACAATAGTGAAGAGAACTGGTCCTTCTTCTCATGTATAGAAAAGGAGTGGAGTAAATGAGAAGCTTTCCATTGTAGGATAGCTGTCCTTGAAATGGCAATGAACCAGGCAGATGGGTAGGGTTCATTTTTCGTAATGCATAAAATATAAGAAAGTAAATGTATTTTTAATAATTAATTAATTATATAACACTACACAGACAGAACAGAAATCCATGATTACAGGCAGACAGTAGTGTGTGTGTGTTGGGTACAATTATGAAGCCCATGGGCTGCCTATAAGTTATATGTTTGGCAACCACTAAGCCCCATTACCTGATTGGTCCTGGTCCGGTTGGTTTAGAAAGAAAGTTGGGATTTATGTCCAACCGGTCATGAGTTATGTATGTAATGTAATGTAAAGCTATTAAATTCAGGACCAGGGAAACCAAAGACAACAAAAATCTGTTTATTATAGAAGAGCAGTTGCAGAAGAAGAAGAAGAAGAAGAAGAAGAAGATAAGTGTTTGAGTTTAGAGCAACATGAGTCTAATTTCGGCGGGCAATGGATCCATCATTTCCATGATCTCAAACCCTAAGGTCAGGGCGAGGCCAAGAGTGAGAACAAAAACGCGAGCTGCTCTGGTGGAAACCACACCATCTACCACCACCATCACCACCACCACCACCACGCACAGTAATAGTAATAACCTCAACAACATACTAATAGCTGCATCTTCAAGAGATCGAACTGAAGACCTGCAAGCGGAGGTCAGGGCCATGTCCAGAGCAGCAAACGCGGCGATATACAGCCCTCAGCTTCTTGCTACTAAATACGGCTCTTTCCCTTTCAAGGTTCTCGCTTTCTTCTTTCTCATTATTACTACTTATTTACTACCACTATTGTAGTACATATAAAATTCATGCTGAGCTTGTGTCCAGGCTGTGCGTAGGACTCTTGGAATTTTGGCTGCACTTGGCTCATTTGCCATAACATTGTTGTTGGACCAAAGAAAGGGGGTTTTTGACCAAAATATGAGAAAACGAGCTGCTCAGCTCAGAACAATTTTCACCAGACTCGGACCTACTTTCGTAAAGTTGGGTCAGGGTTTGTCTACCAGGCCTGACATTTGTCCTCCCGAGTATCTTGAGGAGCTTTCCGAGCTTCAGGTACCTTCTCAAAACTATTGTTTTCTATTATTTATGTGTTGCAAAGGCATCATTGCGATTTACTGATTCAACCAACACAACAGGATGCTTTGCCTACATTCCCTGATGCTGAAGCATTTTCCTGCATTGAGAGAGAGCTTGGATTACCTCTTGATTCCATTTTTTCATCTATTTCTCCATCTCCTATGGCTGCTGCCAGTTTAGGCCAAGTTTACAAAGCTCGACTCAAGTATTCTGGCCAAATTGTTGCTGTTAAGGTCCAGCGCCCTGGTATTGAAGAAGCTATTGGACTTGACTTTTACCTCATTAGAGGTTTAGGATTGCTCATTAACAATTATGTTGACATCATCACCAGTGACGTTGTTGCTCTCATTGATGAATTCGCCACCAGAGTTTACCAAGAGCTTAACTACGTCCAGGTCTTTCTTTTTTGGCCATCGCCATCTTTTGTCTTACTCCTGCTGCCTCCTGATAACATCTCCTGATGATTCTTATGCCTAGTACTGATTTTGGATCCCCATTCTTGTTGGACAAACTTAAGCTCTTGTAATTTCTTTTATGAGATCCTTTTGCGTTTGAATGTTAATTTTGACAGGGTGCTGCAGGAGGGACAGAATGCTCGAAGATTTAAAAAGTTGTACGCTGACAAGGAAGATATTCTTGTTCCTGATATCTTCTGGGATTATACAAGTGGCAAAGTTTTGACAATGGAATGGGTTGATGGAGTTAAATTGAATGAGCAAGAAGCTATTGAGAAACAAGGTCTAAAGGTTCTGGATCTGGTTAAAACCGGAATACAGTGCAGCCTCAGGCAGCTACTTGAATACGGATATTTTCATGCTGATCCTCATCCAGGAAATCTTTTGGCAACACCCGAGGGAAAACTTGCCTTCCTCGATTTTGGAATGATGAGTGAGACCCCAGAGGAAGCTAGACTTGCTATAATTGGTCATGTTGTTCACATGGTTAATCGAGATTATGATGCCATGGCTCGTGATTACTATGCTTTAAACTTTTTGTCCCGGGATGTGGATGTGTCTCCTATTGTACCAGCACTACAAAACTTCTTTGATGATGCACTCAGTTATACTGTGAGCGAACTGAATTTTAAAACTCTAGTGGATGGTTTGGGTGCTGTTTTCTATCAGTATCCTTTTAATGGTGAGTCAGTAGTCTTTGTTCTGTGACACTAGTGTTATGTAGTCTATAGCTTAGTCTTTTCGCATCCTTGTTTTGATTGGTTACAAGCCAAGGTATTCACATGTTTGTGAGTCTAATGATTTAGCTTGTTTAATTGCAGTTCCAGCATATTATGCATTAATATTGAGATCGCTTACTGTACTCGAGGGTTTAGCTCTGTATGCTGATCCGGATTTCAAGGTGTTGGCTGCATCATATCCATATTTTGCTAAAAGGCTTCTTACTGATCCAAATCCATACCTCAGAGATGCTCTTGTTGAGTTACTATTTAAAGATGGGAAGTTTAGGCATGTAGCATCACCTCCATTTTATTTTGTTTCCATGCTTGAATCTTATGATAAATTGTTTCTATTGTTGTCTTGTCCAATTCTATAATGTGTTAATTTTGGCTTGCTGCAGGTGGAATAGGCTTGAAAACCTACTTGTACAGGGAAGACAGGATAGAGATTTCTCCACAAAAGATGCTTTGCAGCCTGTTTTGAAGTTATTACTGGGTCCAGATGGTGAAGAGCTCCGAACTTTAGTTATTAAGGAGGCTGTTCGCGTAACAGAGGCTATTATTCTGGGTACAGTTATCGAATCTTATAACTCCATCCCCGCTTTCATGAAGGTTTTGGTATTTAATGGCAGTATAACTGGGCGTCTTACGATGCCTGAAACTGAAATACAAAGCATGATAGAACTTCGCGACCAAGTTATAAGAATATGGGGACTTCTACAATCCTCCAAAGATTTTGACCCAACCCTTTTGCAGCCCATATTACAGGTACGCCTTAACGAAAATACCATGAAGGCAGGGAATCATTTGCATGACATTAGCACACATTTGGTCTGATTAGGTTTCAAACATTTCAGAGAATAATGAACACTAATGCAACAAATCAGAGTTGGAAATAGTCATAGTCCTCATAGAAGCATCATAAATCCGTCAACAACTGCAATGCAAACAACATGTTGTAGACTAGGCGAAGTATTGATATTGAAATTGCATTCACATTCTGGTAGTCGTTTAAAGTAAATAAATCTAACTCCTGGATGCATGTTTTGTAGGTCGTTCAACAACCTGAGGCACGTAATCTAGGGGGCCGAGTTATTGGGGGGATAACTCAGCGTCTTGCAGCTAGATTGCTACAACAGATTCTCCGACATTCAACATCAGTAACTGCTTCCACTTCATAATCAAACAAACTTTTGCATAACTTAAATGCAATTAGTTGTATACTCAAGTGCATGAAAATACATAAAGGATTAGAGAAGCCATTCCAAACATGGATTCGTCATTCTTTGCCTCAGCCAATCTTTCACAATTGTTATATATCCGAAAATAGAAAAAGGGCTGTAATGTTGAATTTGGGGATAATAATGGAAGTGAACCATTGATCATACCAGAGATATTATATTTGTTTCATCTTACACAGTTTGAAGCTTAAATAAAATGTTGAGTAGCCGTTGGCTTCCGCCGGTAAAGGTCATGCAGTTGCGGGTGTACATTCAGGCTTCTGGACTAATAAACAATATTTGGTGCGCTTAAGAAGGTTGATTATTACTACAATTCTAAGCAATACGGAATCTGAATGGGGTAAGTCAACAAAAACAGCACCCTTCTTTTCTAGCAGTCCCAAGAAAAGTTATTGATGCAGAAAATGAAAAGGTAATTAGTACACATTTCACTTTTGCCACCATACATTATTTATTTTTATCTATATATCTTTTAAATAAAATTTTCTATCATGCAATTAAGCACTAAATAATTTTGATATTGTTTACTGTTTCTGTCATCATAAAATTTGTTAAATTACACTGGATATGAACTTTTTTTTGTTGTATCCAGAAAATTTTCCATCACTTCCTTACAAACTATTGAACTCGTATGTATTTGATATCTGAGTAGAAAGTTGAATTCCTCGCTAAATGTAAGACACTCTAATTGTTGCAAAATAATGAAATCGTAACATGTTTTTAAGTTTTTATTGACTTATGAAGCCACAACTGATTGTAGTATTATTGATGTAGCCACAACTGATTGTAACTCTGAAACTCATCTTATAACCCTTCCAACAAGTATGAATGTATAACTTATAGTGTGTTTATTTTTATCAAGATCACATACGTAATTAGAGTTAACATATCCCCTAATAATAAAGTTTAACCTCTTATTATACCGTAATAATAAAGATCACATAGTAATTAAATGTATATTAATATTCTCTTTATAGAATTTTAATACTAATTTGTCATGTGGTGGCTAACTACTCCTATTGTAAGTGTAATAATCATCGGTCTTATACAAATTATGGTGAAATGTTATGCTTTTCACTACAGATACATGCAGTATTTGAGACATTCTCATCCTTTTGTTTTCATTGATAAGGCTCATATTGGCGGATATTTGCAGGAAGAGGAATATATATTAGCATACAATTTTGCATATTAAAGATTCACATAACCTTTTTAGATAATTTTTCTGAGAGAGTCGAATCTCAGTTAATTTTCTTCTAACATTTGTATATCTATAATATTGTTTACTAATCTCAAATCTTTTGTTTTGAATTTCTTAATTAATTGTGCTTTTAATTCTGTAATATTATCTTGATTGGGGCTTGCAATTAATATGTTATCTATATAAAATAACAAGATAATAAAATCATTATTATCAAAGCCCTTAAAGGATGGTCATTGCAATTATACATAGATACTTATAGGATAGATTCATAATGATGTAATTATTCTTTTATAAAGGTTATATGAAAAGTAGTTTCTGAATCAAAGAGTTATACATAAAGTAATGACATTATGCTTTCAATTGTTCTTATTGTTGTTTTACAATACAAAACATTTCCATCATCTGTAAGTACTTGCAAAATTTTATAGAGGAATGATTTTTTTCTTATTTAAATTCTAATAATCATTTTTCAAGGAACTTTTCTTGCCATAGTTCTAGCATTTTAAATTCTTCTTGCTTCTTAACTTTGATTTGCCACAATTTTGGATTCTATTTGAACCATGTTTTAATTATAATTTAATTAAAATTAAAATAAATAGATCATTAAAATATTAATAACATAGAAATAGAAATTGCAATTGCAATACAAACAAGAACTAAATATAAATTACAAATTAAAACATATAAGATTGAATCTTAGTAATCTTTTTAAAAAATTGCTTAAATTTGTCTTAATACTTGAAACAAGAAGAAAAATAAATATTTATAAGTAAAATCAAACTAATTAGAATCACACATTCTTATATTTACTTTTAATACCATACAATATTTATCTTCATCCATATATTTTGTGAATAGTCATCCTTTCATGTAATTGTTTGCCTTTTACCAAATTTTTATTCTTTGATGCACATGAAAAATTTTCCACACTCAAATTTAATATAGTTGATTATTTTAACAACTAAACCTAAAATTTGTCAATATTCATCATAAATTATAATTCTTACACATAAAAAAGTATCATTAGTCAAACAATTCAAAATAATATCATAAATCAACCCAGAATTTATTCATTGTCCAAGAATATCCTCTTAACTTCCAAAAATAGGTTCTTTCAAAATTTCCAAACCAAATGAGAGAGAATGAGAGATCTTCCTAACCCATAACCCTCGTTATCCTTGTTTACACCCCTATGAGCCCTTGGTTATGAAGTATTACTGGTATTCAAATCTATCAATTGCCTTTAATATATTTGGGGACTTCTATTTCATCAAGAAAAACTAAGGCCAATGGAGTTCAAATCCATTATATAGAAGATAGACAAAAGATTACTAAGTTGGACTTCCAAATCTCTATCAATGGCTGGAAGGGCTGAGCTAATTTCCTCAATTTTGAGCTCCCTTTATATCCAGTGGGTATACCATTTATCAATCCCAAGCTCTATCATCAAACAAATTGAGAAAACTTTAGATCTTTCCTATAGAATGGGGGAACAAAGGGAGCAATAAAGGCTAAATTTAATTGGAGTGAAGTATGTACTCCCAAAAGACAAGGAGGATTGGGTTTTATACCTATTAAGGTAATCCACAAAACATTGGTTGCCAAAAAAGCCTGGAGACTTCTCAAGGATGAAAATTCACTGTGGGTGAAATGGGTCAATAGCTATTACATCAAGAATGAAAATTTTTTGACCCTCTAAATCCCTAGAAATGGCTCTACCTCCTTCCTCAATATTGGAAGGACCATTGGTCTTCCTTTGGTGTGTTAAATCTCAATTAGGAGTTGGAACCTCTCAAAGCCATTGTCCAAAAGGAAGTCACTATTCACTGAAATTGGATGTGTTTTTTTGGTATTTCACTGGTTACTAATCCAGTCGTATAGTAGGTCTCCTTCGACCCTCCACTAGTGGCTCGGCTTCGTCCTAGAAACTACTGCACATC